>VZSV01000140.1:1345832-1379779 GCA_013398735.1 Nothocercus julius
AAAAAAAAAAAAAAAAAAGGATTTCAGTCCTAGGGGACAAATCCACCTTTCATTCAAGTGAATAGGAACTTTCTTTTTGATTTGAATAGAAGTTGCATTCTGGCCAAAATGAGCTATATATGCTAATTCCCCAGCACAAGGTTTAGAAAAGTGTTTTAAAAAGTACATTGTACAAGTTATACTTGTTTATTTGCTAGTTCAGTTTCTATTTAAGACTTGTTCCAGCTGCACATGTGTATTACTACTACAAGTAGGTTATATATGCCTTTTTGAATAATAATCTTTATTAATTTAAAATTTGATTATATTATTTCTTTGCATACATTTTACTACCAACAGTGCAAACAGTTCTTCATGCATACATTCATACATTTCTCCCAGGAGGACCAGCATTAGATATTTCCTGTTTACTGGGGTATTGCCCTATATACTTTATATTTTAATTGATATTCCAAATGCACTGCAATAACAGGAATCTATGACCTTTATATTCAGTTGGTAGATTTTGAAATGGAAATGTTCAGGTATCTGCCTGTGTAAAATGACCTATACATGGATGCCAGATTTTGAAAAAGACCTATAAATCATATATATACACATCATATAAACCCTATGTTATAAAACATATAAATCATATGTTCCAAGTGGTAATCCCTTCACAGCCCTCAAACGGTCATAGTCACAAATGATTCTCTCTTCCTACGCTCCTCCTGCAAGCTACACATAGTTTACACATGGTGCAAATTAATCTGAAAGGTTCTGGCATGCTGAACCATGGGTTTGAGAATTGGTGCAGTAAGAAATGATGGCTCTTGGTAGAGCAGAACTCACTCTGCTTCCAGCCTGCATTTACACCAGCATTAAAACAACTGCGAGACACTCATTAGGATGTGTCTTCCTAAGCAAGCAAAAATAGTTCAGCTATTCACTGGAGGAGGAGGGAATATTCTAAGTCAAAGAGTGGAGAGAAATGAGGATGCCCCAAGGCCTTCCTGGAGTCCTATCAAAGAAATTCTGGTGTGGGGAGATTGGCCTTCCACAGCCAACCTTTTCCAGTCCCTCTGGATTTGAATGAGCAACCTTAAACAAAACCTTAATGTGTTTTGCTCTTTAAAAGAGGGTGTTGGACTGAAATGCTTAACCATAAAGACCAGCTCCTCTTTCTTTTAAATCAACAGTTGCACCCACTTAAGAAGCACCAAAGGGGCACTGTGGTTTTCTTTTAAAGATTAAAGGAGAGAAGCAGAGAAAGAAACATATCCCTTTATTTCCTTCAAATTGCTAGTACTTCAGGAGGTTCTCCAGCACTGGGGTGTTTTATTAAATTGCCTCCTGGTAGCATTATAATTTTGCCAGAAAGTGCTGCTCACTGCCGCGATTAAAAAGTCACTCTTTTTCTTTGGAAAGCTTTGAATTATTTAAGCTGCTCCCCCTGACAGCAGTGCATGGACAAAGGGCATGTTTTTTAAAAATAAATTACAGCAAACAAAAAGCTTAGCACAATGGAACTGGCCGCCTTTCTTCCCCCAGTAAATATATCTAATATCACATGCCTACTGAGAGTGGGAAGCAGGGACTTCCCCTCAGTAACCTCCGTGAGAGAAGCACAAGGGAATGCAATTGTTCCCTCTCATTGTATTTGTTACGGAGCCGCGATGCCAGCCACAGGCTGATTATCTCTTGGGTTACATAAAGTGCTCTCCCAGGGTGCCAGCTGCCTGCCTTGTTGTCTGTATCCTCTTACATAAAGCGCTATCCTGCGCTGCCGCGCGCGGTGCCAAGGCCTTTGCTCCCATGCCGACTGTCTTCAAGTGCCCTTTGTTCCCTGGCCCACATCTTAAAAGCCACCTAATGATTGAAACAAAACGAGAATACTTCTCAATAAGCAGCGATTTTGCAGGCACTCTGTGAAGGGAGAAGCAACACAGAATGGTCGTTGCTTGGGGATACCGGGAGATGTATGCGACTAGTAAGAGAAGATGCCATTAAAGACGGAGTCGCTGCGTGGTCCTCTGCAACTTGGACATTGCACCCACACATTTCTATCATTTAATGGTCATTCCAAAGACAGCGTTTTATCTGTCACAACTTTTGGCTAAGACAGTCCAGAGATCAGCTGTGCTGCTTAAGATGAAAGTCTCCTTGGAGTGAAATATCCTCACAATAGCTCTGTCGCTCATGATGTATCGCCGTAACACGTTGTCAAAGGGCTCTGCTGTTCCAGCGGTATGTAAACATGCTGTATCATCAGAACGATGCAGGAGTGATGATGTGTTACTGGAAAGATGGCAGTGGTATAGGAGGAGCACATGGAGCAGCAGAGTTCACCTGAATGCCAGCTGAGAGCCAATTCTCACATAGAAATTCTACAATAGAAACTGCTTTTTTGGGCAGCCTAGAGGGAACGGAACTGCTAAATCAACTGCTCTGGCACTACTGTTTCTGACAACTGAAAATGGCAAGTCTTACAGGCACAAAGATAAAGGCGAGGCAAATGGTGTCCCAGCTGAGGAGAGAAGGAAGAGAAATTAAATCATCAAATTTTTGTGAGGCCACACAAAACAGATCCTTGTTTCCCAAGGCTCATTTTCTACAATGCTTCACAAAGAAAGACTGGCACTTGGCCGTGCCATATTTTTTAGCTTTAGCCATCATGTAAGGCTAAGAGGTACGTGAGTATAAATCTTTCCATTTGTTATTTAGCAGTGTTTCAAAAATATTTCCTACACATTTCAAGTTGCCTTCATTGGTGTGTGTGTTTGTGCACTTATTGAATACCAGCTTGATGCATCCTCAAGAGCAGATAAATCCCCCAAACTAGAGCAAAATAGTTGTATCTGGTCAACTTCACCCAGGGAATGGCCAAGATTAATTTTAAGGATAAACTTCCAACTTCACTGAATGGAACAACCTCACTGCCATTTGCACGGAAGCAGCCAGGGAAGAAGAAGCATTACTTCTTTTAAATCCATGCCCCTTGAGACATAAGCACAAAAACATAGGGCGAAGTCTTGATGCCAGAAGTAAAATGCGCAAATAGCTTTGTAAGGATCAGTTTTTCCCTGAAGTTCTACATTGCATCTCACACCAAAGGAGGCAAACAAAAACCAAAAATAAAGATACAGCCCAATACCACAATTTTTTCAAACCATTAGTCTTCGAAATTGCTATGGGTGGATTCTGTTTTCCTGAAAGCATGAAGAACAGAGTGTTGCAAAATTTGACTTCAACAGAAAGTTTACAACAAGAAAATAACAGCAAGACACTGGCTGAAAAAGAGTACCTCACAAGACTATAAAATCATTAAGAAAAAAACAAAGCCTATTACAAAGCCTTTAGCTTAAACAGGCAAATTAGCGGAGTAATGTCATTATAAAGGCCTTCATCCAAAGCCCACAATGGAGACTTTCCATTGGTTACCATTAGCTTCAAACTGAGCCAAAACTGCTCTATGTTTTATGTCACAGTGACCCCTCTCCTAGAATAATGCAACAAAATACAGTGCTTTTGAGATAGATTAATAGCAAAAAAAAACCCCTCAATAGTAGCCTAATGCTGCATAAAAACTATGCAGTGATTTTTTAAAAAGTGGCACGAATGCAACATATGCATCTTTTCCAGTTAAGTGCAGTGCTGTTTTTCTTGCCCTTCATATTGTGTCATACTGCAACATACATTCTTTATTCCCCTGTATCACATCCCTAGGGTCAAAGGTAGAAGACAGAAAAATTCTTGGAATAATATCCCCAATAAATTACTACTAACTATTATAATTCAACATGGGCATATAAACGGCACTTTAAAGAAAATTGAATTTGTTGAAAATTAAAGCAAACCTGGTGTTACTTTGAACAAGAGGCTCACTGATTGCTTTCAGATTTCCATTATAAAATAGGCTTTTTTGTTTTATATGTTATATACCCTCTGAGGAAAGGAGTTGTACCTCAAAACATATGGGTGTTCAGAACTTTTATTTTTAAACACAATGCTCCATGCCCATAAAACTTTGCTTGGAAGCCAAAGAATTTATAAGAAGGTACATAACAGCAAACCTGAAAGAAGCTTAAAGATGAAAAAAACAGAGCTTTTACTCATTAATTAGAATAAGAGGAGCACGTAAGTAAAAGCGACGTTCATTTGGCAACAAATATCCATGACTTAATTTAGTGCCATCTTCTAGCTATTGGTGGGTGTTACGGGCACTGGGATACACAAGAAGACAGACTAATAAACACGCATTTATTTTGTGGAGCAGGCGCATTGTTTCAAGTCTACTACATGGTACTTCCATTTTATTGCGGTAATATATTATACTAAGAGCATGAGGAAGGGACTCTGCTATCTGGATTTTAAGGATTTTTTTTTCATATAAAGCGTTTATTTTAAAACATGTGTTCTATTAGAACAACAAGTTCATATATCTTACTTTAAACTAAGTGCTATATAAACAGGAATGCTGTTAAATATTTTCTTATAGTGTAAGCTATGACTGAGTGTGCCTCGCTCTGATTCAGTGTATGTCTTGGGTGTGTTTCAGCCCTGTGCATTCAACCACCTGTGAAGTGTGATTATAACCCACTAATGCACACCCGGGAGAGGTTTTTACTCTTGGGGCAATGGCTCATTAATTTTACATTATGAAAAAATGTAAACACTCATTTTTGGTTGGATTTATGCAACATATTCTTTTATTACAACAAGTCATTTCCAGCAAGGGGTAAGAGCACGGACAGGTGAAGGGTATCACCATTTTTTCTTTTTTTTTTTTTTTTTAAATGTGGGTTGTCCAAACTCTTGCTTTTTCTAATTCCTAATGGACTTGCTTTCACTCTTTCTACCCTTAGCTGCAGAAGCTTTATCGCTTGTCTATGGCTCTGTACTGCGTTCACCCTTCCATTAGAGGCTGAGGCCAATATGTCAAAAGGGCCACAAACATAACTTAAAGGGAAAACTTGAAACTTGGACAAAGAGGGGCAGCTAAAAATATTAAAAGGGGTCCCCACTACTTGCTCTACTACCTAACCCATTCTCACACATGAACAACGTATTTCAGCCCATGGGAATTTCTCCCACATTACAAACCTAGTCTGATGGTGACACGAAGCCTATACCAGCACAGCCAAGATGAGCACAATCGTGGTTTAGTCTAAAAGACTCACCCAGCCAACCAAAGTGTAGCTTTGAACAGGCAACATAGACCTCCAGATTCAAACTATGCCTTTTCAAATGATTTCTGGTATTTCAGATCCATCATTCCCCTCCTGATGATTCCTCTGGGCCTGGCACTTCCCATCTTTCTCGCACGTGGAGAAGAGGAACTAGATCTTGAAGCTGTGCGTCAAGGACACGCAAATGGCACGTAGGGAGCAACCACGGGTAGTGCGCCCACATTCACAAACGGCTGGTTCGTCTGTGCAGCCGTAGTTGCACGTTGAATTACACAGACACTTTTCTATGAACAATCCTGGACTTCACAAGTTTTGGAAGTCAGGCTCTGCAACTATAAAATTATCCACTTGATACGTACTAGTATATATTAGTAAGTACAGTAAATAGAGTATAATTAGAACCAAATACAATGTACTATTTTTCGCTGCTTTTTATTCCTACTTCCCCAGAGCTACGAAACGAGCTTCTAATGAGCTTTGGGTAGTCACATAAATAGAAAACCTAACGTTGTAATGCCTGATAGTGATCTAAACTACTTAGATATGTTTTGTATTATACCACAAAACAGTGGTTTGTTCATGGAATGGAACAAAATTTCATGTGTTACTCATACTTTGGCCCTAGGCATGCATGTGTTGAAACCATAATCCCCAATGTATTTCAGAATATGTTTGGACAACCTAAGTTGCTCTGTGAAAATGACCCAAAAGGAAAACCCCCTATCCATTAAAAACACAAATTACCAAGACCTCAATGTTTAAGTGTAGCCTACAGCATATAAAGAAAAATTTCCAATACACTGCTTATTTTCCCAGTTAAAAAATAAAAGGAAGAAGATGAGAAAGATGCATTCAGGAACCATACAGGAAAGCTGTAAATTAGCTGTATGTGGATCCACGGCATAAACATTATACTACTCTGTCCAAAAGAAACAAAATATTCTATGCCAAGACAGGAAATCTCTCAACTGAAATGTCTTTGAATGTGACTGTACCGATATATCCAGAATTCATATAGATCAGTTTTCCCTTAAGACTTGCAACAGCCTTTTTTTTTTTTTTTTTTTTTTTTTCTCTCCTTATGAGGAGAAAAGTCAGGGAATGGTACTGATAACAGCAGATCTTATTTTCTTTCCACTCCAGAAGATTTTTACACGTATCTTTTAGACACTCGTAAAGGAAGTGGAAGCGGTGTTACCCTCACAACACCTCAGTGAGGCAGACCGGTAAACACAGATAGACAGACGGACCGACAGAGTGGTGTCCAGAGACAAAGCTAAAGGTCAAACAAGAAATTTGCTGCCATCAGAAAATGGAATGAGATCCCCTGTTTTTTGTCCGGTATGTCAAATCCAAGATGATCTTTGTAGAGCAATACGTGTTTACCAGGTATTAGATAATACACTACTTCTTTCTTATTTATTATTTTTTATGTGAAAGCTGAAGCTTCAGGAAATGACTTCTGCAGTCTCTAAAGGGCCTATTTTACACAGATAGACCAGACCTTAAAAGCAGACAGTGAAAAGATTTGGGAAGGTTAAACCTACATTTAACCTACATCCACCTCTACATTTTTCAAGAATACTTTACTATTATTTTCTTGTGCTGAACTGTGAATACAACCAAAACAGATTCCAATTCACATTCCATACCTGGATTAATTCTTTCAGCTTTTACTTCTTCAGTGTAATTCAAGGAGTAAACAGACTTTTTAAAATAAGCATCACTATATACATCACTACAAAAAGATTTGAAACTCTCCAGAATAAAAGTGGTTAACTGCTCATCAAAGAAGATTTACTATGAGATGGTATATTAAAAATAAGCAGAAAGTTATAGTGATTAATTCTACCATATTTTTACTACAAGAAATGAAAACGATGTTGTGAAAATATCTATTTGAAATTAAATTACCCCTTTTGGGAATGGCTGCATTTCTGTTCACATGCAAGATTATTTTACAGAACTTTCGTGTGAAAATGGAATTTCAGCTCATCTTTAGTGGAATTTATGTTAGCTTTAGGGCCCTCTGTAGAGCCAGAAGAGTGTAAGGAGCCTTTGCATAAATGAAAATCTGTTTTTTAATGTGCACGCTCCTCAAAGTAATAAAGTTTTTATTATTTTTAAAGTTATGTACACCCACTGTGCAATATCAAATATGCATGTTGTAAACATAGTGGACCAAGTTCAGACATGATGTAAGCATGTGTAACTCCACCAACTTCAAAGGGACCACTTGTGAAACAGAATACTACTTAGCATGGCTATGGGTTGCAGGATGCATGCTAAGTAGTGACAGTACTTTAAGTAGAATTTTTTGAGGAGTATAGTATTACACAACATCAGAAATGAAGGCAGAACTGGGCTGTCAGTAATCTACTGGTGTCAGGTATCAAAAGAAGTGTTCTTGTCTTAACGCAAGATTTAAAAAAAAACATGGAATTAAAAGCACAGTCATTGAGAGAGCTGAGGTGTCACTTCAGAGAAAGGATGGCCACCATCAACAAGACAAAGCTAAAGAAAAGTTCATCTTTGCTACCACTGTGCATACAAAAAGCAACAACTATATAGGCAATGTAGGAGGAAAGAAGGAAGGAAAAAGAGGAAGGAGCAGGACCCTATAGTCCTGGCATAAAAGACCATGCTCAGAGATGCAAGGTGATAGATTGACCAGGGCACTAGCATATGCACTAACATATAGAAAGCAGAGAGCAGAAGACCGGGAGTAGCTGGCCTTGATCTTGTGTATTGGTACACAACAGTGCTTAACGTCTTAAAAAAACATATTTTATAAAAAAAAGCCAGCAGCATCTGACCTCTTCAATTAACATCTACTGCACCACTCAGCTGTATGCCTATCAAATAAAAGTGTTTTTGGAAAATATAATGGAAGCTGTTGCTTGTAATATATCATTACACAGCAAAGAAAAAAAAAAAAAAGAATGGACACTAGTTATTTTCTCTCTTTTCAAAAGGAAAACTAGACTAGACTACTTGGTGATTCATGACTATGAACTTGTTTCATCATGGATCATCAATAGTACACTGAGGACTTGAAATCAAGTGACAAAGAAACTCCACAAAGCAACCACAGGCAACCTCCTGTGAGAAAAAATACAATCTTTGAGGATGGAAACAAAGAAGTCGAAGAGAAGAGGCCTTGCTGGGTCAAATATATGGAATACAGCTTCTGACTTTGTATGCAGGTAGCCTTACTTCCAGGTATTACTTGTTTTGAGGTATTTGCCACTAGAGAGATTTCACCTAGCAAAACTCCTGCAATATTTGGAGTAAGTTCTTCTGACTTATAGAAAAAATCCACATGGACTTTTCCCTGTGAATGCTGAACAAATTAACGCATTCTTTCAAAATCTCAGCAAAATCACTCTTTCACTCAGAAAAACTCCAGAGGCATCTTGTTTTAAAGTTGCAAAAGCAGTAAAATTTCATGAAACAAGGAAGAATTTATTTCCTTCAGTGACAAAGGAAATGGTGCAAGTGTTCTTTTCTCACAACATAAGCAAGTGGCTGACTCACTGTTCCTTTTCTATCTGAAGATATAGTGACAGGAATAATCTGTGCCCTGGGTGAGAATGTGAAAAAGCAACATTTGTGTTTTGCAAGTTTTGCAATTCAGTTCAAAAAAAAAAAAAAAAAAAAAAAAAAAAAAAAAAAAAAAAAAAAAAAAAGATGGCTTCACAATTTAATATTAGATAGAGCTCTCAAAGTAATGTGGAAGACAACTGCTAATAATACCCATACAAATGTAAAGCTATTTTTCAAATGCCAAATGTATTCATACATGAGAACAGCCCTAAATGGTCACACTGCACTGGAATCTACTCAGAGAGAGGACAACTCCCCAAAGTGTCAAATACCAATTCATTTTTAAATGACATTTATTGGCCTCAAGAGGAACAACACTGATGTAGTATCTGAATTTTGCCCAGAGTACAACTCTTCTTGTTTGAGCACACATTTGGTTCTCCCCATCTTTTGATGATTTGAGGTTTCTACAACTTCCCTACTTAACTGATATTTCTCCCCCATCAAGAACTGCAAGAGCATACAATGTACAAGAGAATAACGAAGCCATGTTTTTAAAAAAAATTCTGCGTACTCAGCAAGTAGATGAAGATAGTTTTGACATGTTTCGTGCTTTGGAAGCATGCCAGAGAGCACCTTCCATTCAAAATGAATACATGTATTATTCATGAAAATTTGACACTGCTCAAATAACCCCCAAAGACTAATGTAGTGATGAGTGTATTAGTAAGAATTTCACAGCAGTTAGAACAGATATTTAAAGTTTGCCTTAAAAAAAAAAAAAAAAAGAAGAGAGAGAATGAGAGAAGTCAGCCATTTTACGAAGACCCTAAAGACCTTTTCCAATAACTGACCCCAAGAAAAATGACTGTAACTACAACTAAATACTTAGTTTTTATAAAAAGCTTTTAGGCTTATTCTAGACAACATAAAAGAGCCCAGCTTCAAGCTGGCACAGATCTATAACCACAGACACCTCCAGTGTCAGGGTACATTGCTCAATAAATCAAGTACATCCATAGCCTAAAAGAAAGTAGGCATTCAGAGATCTGTGACAATCAGGAAGCTAAAAGAGAGAACACTTTTTTGAAGTGTTCTTCTCTCGATTGACACAAACCTATATTATACTGTGAAGAGAAAGGCTGTTTTAATTTGAATCCTGCACAAAAGAATACTTACTGGTAAAAAGACATTAGTATTAAAATTCTAGATGTCTTTGAATGGCAAATTCTTACCTCCATCTAATTTCATATTCACCTATTTGCCAATACAAGATCAGTTCTTAATTGTATTCTTATATACAAATGATTGTCTGTGTATTTAAACGTCTTTGAAATATCATAATATTGAAGCCTACCAGAAGCTCTAAAAAGGGAAGCCTGTAGAAAGCAATGTTTTGGAGAATTTTATTATAACACTTACTATGTTGAATGAGTCGTGCTTTAATTTTTCTGAAATCTTGCTTGAAACTCAGGTGTCAAAAGCATTCCTAGCTATTGAATAGTAAGTCAGTGTTTATGGTTTTATTTCTTAGTAACTCAAAATAAAAGTTGTTTTACTTTACTTAGAATCTGAAGCACTGTCTTGTGGGAAGATGTGTGGGGAAATACTATAAGAAAAGTGATTTTCAAGACTGAGCCTAAGAAGGCTTTAAAGGAGATTTTGTTTTCCCATGAGGATCTTGCTTGCAGGAGTGTGGTGGGAAGGGGGCAATTCCTGCCCAGACCTGCCTCAACATGACCACCCTGGCAAGGTGCCGCTGCCATCTGCCACACTGCAAAGCCACACAGCACAAGGGCCGCTGGGGGGATGGCTGCAGACACATCACGCAGGCGTTAATCCCGTTTATAAGACCTGTTCTCCATGAGTTGCATGCAAAGGAGCAAAGCGCTGAAGTGCGCGGGGGCTTCCCATAGCTTCATCTACTTATAGCTCATTTTCCAACTCATCTAATGTGTATTGCTATGCCAAAGCAAGTGCCTGTTTCAGAAGTTCCCCCAAATTCACATCTGAGGAACTAACATGCAACCCCCCCCTTAGCCTTCAGATAAATAAAATAACATTAAGTGAACGATAATGGCTACTTGCATTCAGCCCTGGCATTCACTACATTTTGTCTCCGCGCTTTCTTTCACTCACTGAAACTAGAACAAAACCCCACTATACTTGACATATGGAAATAAGGAGTAGAATAACAGAAAGAAGAGTAAAGCAATTATTAGACTTGACAAACTACAGCAGGCACAACTCATAAAACCCACATATTGCACAAACAATGCAACTTTAAGAGAAGTAGACGTTTGTAAAATTCAGATTGAGATTTGGTTTTGACCGAATACATAGCTACAAAGTGCTGGTATTTACGGTTTTAGTTTAGGTCTATATCTGTCAAAAAAAAAGAAAGATAAAGCACTATTAACTGTAGTTCCATAGAAAGCATGCATGTGTTTTATCCAGACCAGTTTCTGAAATTGAGCATAAATACGCAAAGGTATAACAGATCCTGTCATTATAAAATGTTAGCAGACATTTGTCTTGAATTAATTCTTTCGCCATAGAAATAAATTTGCCTCCTTTATTTTTTCCATGTTTATATTTCCCACAAACTTGTAGAAACTAATCATATCCACTCAGATTATCTTCATGGCAAGTAGAGCATTCCCAACAGCTGGAAATCAAGCATTCCTCAGAGAAGTAAACAATAACTAGGAGAGGAATTTCAGCCCATTCCTTCAAACAGATTATCCAAAAAGTTTCCACTTCCAAAGTGTTTGGGGGAATACTGGGAGATATATCTGCCTGGGAACCTCGGCAGTGAACCACCACGTTCTGAACAGACTGCTTGTATGGTCACCTGTGCTATAATAACCATATAGCAGCCAAAGAGTGCCCAAAGCCCGTGAGACAGCTCGGCACTGCTAGCCAATATAGAGGCAGCCTTAAATAGACATCACTAAAAACATCTGTCTTCTTACCCAAGCAGATAAGATTCATCTATCTGTGCCAAGTTTCACATGGCTACTCATTAAATGCTGTGTTAGTAGATGCTCTGTGCATATCTCTGACTCACATGTACCTCGCCATGGCATTAAAGGACTCCATTTGGTCTCCTGAAACCATCTGTGGCATCCTCAAGCAGCGCGGCGTGGAGCTCCCTTCTCATATCGTTAACATGAGGGAATACAGAAAACAAAACAAAACAAAAAGAAAACCACATGCTCTCCTGTGTGCCCCCAGCTCCCTTGCCATACCCTTCTCTGTAGCAACATCAGAGCTTTAACGCCTTCACTGGCTAATGGAATTTTTTGACACTACTTGCTTGCTCTGCCCATATAGCTGAAATGATCATACTATACAATGTGGTGTTCATATCAGTGATTTAACATTGCTATTCCAGCAAAAGTTCTGTGCAGTTCAGTGACTCGAAAACCTTGTAATCCCAATATCCAAATAAGGACCATGACTGTGTACACATATAGTAAACAAACTGCAGCTCTTACAGACATGGATATTATTTAATTATAAGCTTTTTTAAAAAAAAAAAAAAACAGTAATAATGAAGGCTGATATGTCTAAAGTACTGAATATGAATCCTCTACCAACAGATATAGGCAGTGCAAATTTCCCTACAATCTCCTTTAAAAGTGATTCCATTTTGCCTATAAAAACAAAGAGGAATTGCCTGAGACCACTCTTCCTTTTCCCAGAGAAATACCTGCAGCCACCAATGCACATGGGAATTTTGTGATCAAAAATCTGCATCTGGGAAAGGGTTCTCAAGAACCAACTCTCCCACTAAGACACCTAAAAAGTCTGAAAGGTATGTATGTCTAAAGGAGGATGCAGATACAACAGACATAGTGTTCAACCCATCATGTAAAAGCAGTGACTACTGTAGGAGGTAAATATGTTGGTTCTATAATGCAGAAAAGATTTCCCAGACATATGGCGCTATCTTATGAAGAGAATGGCTGTTCAGTGCAAGAGAGGGCCAGAAAGGACTTTCAGATCATTAAGTTCCATCTTCTGCTATCATAAGCAACCACGGCAATCAATCCATTTCGTATAAGGTTAAATGGAGACTGTAGACTAAGTGACTGGCATTTCTTGCACGAAAGGGAATAGGAAAGTGTAGTGAATACTTCCCTCTGAACGAGTACATATGAGCTGCACGGTCTAAACTTGCAGCTGGATGCTACAGACAGTGTTAAAAGGGAACTCCCTCCCTTCATTTTCAAATGTACTGGTGTGAATGCCAGTCACAGTCTGGCCTGTAATACAGATGGGAGAAAAAAATAAGACTTAACTCTTCTAAACACAAATCAACAGATTTGCAGCTGAAATGAGAAATAAATCAGGTCTGCATGTTCTACTTAGCATGAGGAAATGCTTTTCCTGCAAATAAAAGCTGGATGTTCTTAAAAACACATCATAACAAAATGACAGGAGGATAATGAGGATTGAGGCAAACTGTTGCCAGATTGGTATCTCAAACCTGCTCGGTGACGGCTCATTCCCTAACCTGCATGTGAATTACAATACAGAGCAACTGCTGGCCTGAAATGGACCCAGGAGAAAGTGAGCTGCAATAAGATGAATCCTGATACTTTGGAGAGACAGAAGAAGAAAGATCATGAGTTTGTGATGATATCATTCAACAGTAAAGTTTAGTAAAAACTTCAGTTATTCTACCCTTCCACTAACACAAGAAAGTTTTCCTTCACAGACGAAAGTGAATGGAGGTTTTAAAAGTCTATTATCATAAGTCTTTTTTGGCTTTGTTAGTCTACTTTAACCGTATAAATAAAAAAAAAAAAAATGCATGAAGGCTTAATCATTACTACACAGCTCTGTGGTGAACTGAGGACACTCAAAGCATTGCAGAAGGGTGTTTTTTGGTGGTAATACAATTTTTTTGATGACTGTTTGTGTCCTGCTGTTAGTTGACCACTTGTACAGGTAGATTTAGTTTAGGTCACAGGTACATTTTATCTCTTACTTCACAAATAGCATTACTAGATCATTCGTAAGAACATAGGGTGGATGTATGAATCTATCCCCATTTAACATCTGTTTACATTGATAGCTTGGACAGTGAAACAAGACAGACAAGTTGTTTTCCACCTTTGATTCTGATTCAGTAGAAAAACAAAGGTGTACTTTGTTCCAGTACTGCAGGGTAATATTGATTTTAGGTATGTGCTTTACTTAACTGTATTTTAAAATGAGGCAAACAAAGTGGCTAAAAATAAAGTCCATTGAGTAAAAAGTCAATACAAATTTTACCACTCAATAGGGGCAGAATTTAGCCCCTAATGCCTGTCCCTTAATTTGCACTGCTTCAACAAAACTAGTAAAGATTGCATCTTTAATTATACTTATTTACAACTAAATCATAGAATCATTACAGTTGGGAAAGACCTTCAAGATCATCGAGTCCAACCATAAACCCTTCAACACCCTGCCTGCTAAACCATGTCCCTAAGTGCCTCATCTACACATTTCTTGAACACTGCCAGAGACGGTGACTCCACCACTTCCCTGCGCAGCCTGTTCCAATGCTTGCCTACCCTTCCATGTAGAAATTATTCCTAATATCTAACCTGAACCTCAGACATAGACTTCTGCTCTAATTTCTTCATAATCTGAAATTGTCAGCTATGATGATGGTCCTGTAAGTGTACAGATCCTCTAACAATTTGGTCTATTTGCCCTCAAAATGGGCAATTACTTGCAGTACCTAGACAGGTTTTGAGAAGAAAAACTTTGGAATACCTAAACAGCCTTCTTTCAGGTCTGTGAGCTGCCACAAAAGTTGTGAGCTGTGAGTTGCCTTCTCCCAAAATCAGGGTAGTACTGAAGTGTGCTATCTTCTAACCAGAGAGTGGTGATTGCAAAGCCTCAACTGGAGGAACCAACATTTTCAATTGCAAAGTTGCAGAGTTCTTTCAAAAGTGGGTGCTAGGTTCTTGTCAGTCGTGATAATTCTTTATCAGTTTATTGAGGATTTGTTTTGATGGTACCCAAATAGTTCTGTTTACTTTCCCAAATATTATCAAATATAATGTACAATGTCTTCCTCTCAGGAGACTTGCTGTGGACTGATCTTTTAAAGTTATACTAGGAGGAAAATACTAAACTCTTACATAATTCAAAAGAGAGAGAGAAAGAGAGAGAGAGAGAGAGAGGAGAAAAGAAAAAAAAATCATATTAAATCAATTCAGAGAAATTATGTAAAAGTTCCAGAGATTAGACAGATGCATAGAGGTTTTCTGACAAAATCCCAGCACAAATCTTTGCTAACAAGATTGAATTTCATACCTTGGGATGCTGAAGGTTAATTTTGCATGCCTCAACTTCAGTGGGACCAACTGCAAGAGCAACAATGACTGGTGAGCTTGAATATGCAAAGATGCTTTTAAAAGGCATGATGAATTCTGCCCATACCCAGGAGAAGACTAACACAACAACGAAACAGCAGTAGCAATCATGGGGCACAGAACCTTACATTAGTAGGAATGCTGAAGCCAAAGAGATTGCTCATGTGTTTCAAAAAGGCCAAAACACCACTAAATTCATGATTCATAAGTTATACGGAGGACCAACTGCTATTTGATAAGACTAAATTATTTCCGTTTTCCACGCAGGAAACTTTGGAAATGAACATTTATGAAATAATTACAACCTTGAGATTAATTCTTTAGCACAAAAGCTGAGAGTCATGTCATGCTTCCAAAGGTACCTAAAAATGATTTAAACAGTGTTTCTTTGTTTTTTTTTTCAAAATAGCCCTGATCTCTCCTATTAAAGTCTTTCACAGCAACTTTTGCACTTTTTCATTAGAATGTTTTGTGCTCTGCTGTGAACAGAAAAAAAAAAAAAAAAAAAAAAAAAAAAAAAAAAAAAAAAAAAGCCTCTCAGTTTTTGGTGTTCAAAATAAAGTTATTAAAGTTATTAAAATAATAGCAGGAAGCAGGCAAAGTCATCTAATGCATTAGCATTACCATTTTAAAAATAACAGCTGCATTTGCCTCAATGGCGAGCAGAATTTGCAGACCAGGTTCTGACTGCAGAGCGATTCTACCAACCTTGGCAGAGTTAGTGGAGTCCTGCACTTTTATAACCAAGGCAAGAATATAGTCTGGAATTACTAAGATACATTTAAATCATTAAAATTCATACTCACTATAATTAGTGACTAATATTTCAATGAAAATGTGTCGTATTTAGCTCCCAGTGCAACTATTAAAATAAAGGCTCAAGGTTGAATTGTGCAGGATCATTTTTGCAGAGTTCAGCTGCTCTGGAAAGTCCCAGATAACAAGGAGACAACAAAGACATCCAGGTGAAGCAAAGGACATAGCCATTGAAATGCTATGTTATACCTCCCAAAGGAATGAGCACGCTTTGTACTATGCCCTTGCATAGGCTGCACATACATCAAGTCTCTACATCTGTCAAAGGCTGAAGAGAAATCTAGCAATAAGAACTTGGATGTTTCTACTTAATTTGGAGCTAACATAATTTCTGTCACCTTACAGTGTATGGATATTGTCAGAGAATCAAGTTACAACCGATAATGTGTTGCCATCAACTATTCTTCAATCTTGCTAAAACAAAAGGACAGAACGAGAGTTGAGGCAGGAAGGACGAGCTGATTTGTGAGGCCACTAGCATGAAATGCACATTTCTACAAAACTGGCTAGAACCTGGCATGCTTAGGAGTGATAGACTACTGCCTTACCTGAAGCTGGCATAGATTATTTCACTTACCATTATAAGGCCAGATGGTCTTTATTGCTTTTCAGCAGCCATGTGGTAGGCCAGAACTTCCTCAAGATTTCAAACACTTTCTCGGTGACTGGCCCAAACCATGTCAACAGAGATAGGCTTAGCTTGTTTTTAGGATTTAGTTCTTGCTCCCTTGGTCACAGCAAGATATTCACTGAATCTGCCAATCTGATCCAATTCTGGAGTAAGCTGGAAGGGTTCCAAGAAAAACTGCCTTCTGCATGGAACATTTTCAGATATTGTGATTCGGTGACTATAATTATGGCTAAAAACATTTTTCAAACAAAGTGCAAGTTCCTGAGTAGAGTGTTCACAGTTATTGTAGAACAGATTACCTGCAGTCATGAGAACAAACAAATGTACTGAAATCCACCCTGTAAGCACAACCAAGATCTTCAGGAAAATACTGCGCTTCCATGATTGACTTCCAGGCAATGATACTTTTGGGACTAGCTTTGGGGCATGAGTCCAAGTGTTCTCCTTTCCTTCTCACTGTCCACTGAGCTAACAAGCAAGATAAATATAGAAATGAAATTTTTTCAACTTTCGTTTGGATGAGACCTAAAGCTTACTTTAAGACGAAGAACAGAAGAGAGGGGTTGTATTTCAGGAGATCCTAACAGATTTTCTAAGTACCATGTCCACTGCTAAATACTGATGAGTCAGGCCTGATAATTGTTTTCTATTCACTCATCAAAAGTCCTTCAACTGTAGCACATTTTTGAAGATGATCCTTTCCTATTCATCCAGAACAATATAAACATTTGTTCATATTATAACAGACATTTAAGCCAGAAACTGCTTTTGTTTTCTTATATCACTGCAGAAGTGAGTTGGTAAGAACTATTTTAACATGAGAGAGAAAACCATGGCAAAGGACACCAGGTGGATCATTCTCTTTATGAGACAGAGGAATCTGTACTAGCATAATAAGCATATAAATTAATAGAGTTTAGTATATACCCCTTGAGAGCACCCAAATCAAGCGAAGCTGATCAAAAAATAGATTCAAAAAATACATAAATAATTTTTACATACAGCAGTGTAAGTACTGCTAGCTACTTCTGAAGCTTCTGGCCCATCACTCAGAACTGAATTTGTATTCTGAAAGGATTTTACTAGACTGAAGACATAAGCCAATGCAAGAATGTCATAGTTATAAAAGGAAAAATAAATGACTATGTTCATTACTTATATCAAGTTCTTTGACTAATCTCCCTGAGGCATATGCCTAACTCAAGCTGTGAAGGATAGCAGACTTTCTCAAACTCAGACAGTATCAGAGTTTAGAGGTTTCTGTTTGTTTTCTAAAGTCCAAGGAACTGACTTCCCTTCACAGATGAAGCTCTTTAGGTTATTAGCTAAGTTTCAATCATTCCTAAAGACTTGCCTCTTTGGCACTGAATTTTCATATCCTGTTTGGTTTAATTTTTTTTTTTTTTTTTTCAAAGTACTACAAGATGTTTGTAGAAAGGGCATTCAGAAAATGGGGGTGTCTCTAAAGGATGTAGTGAGTGTCAAACACAAGCACGCCTTCTTTGTAAAATCCACCCTATATGCTAATTCACATCTACACACTCACCTAAACACAAATAGGTAACATTAACAAAGACATTCCTGCTAGGAAAAGTTACCAATCGTACTATAAATAGCTATTCCAGTGCCTAGGTATTTCTCAGCTGTAAAGTTCTTAATCCTCCCAGATGGATTTGGGGGGTGGGGAAGAGGAAATGATGGGGAAATGGAGTCCTTCTAAAGAAACCAGCCCCACAAAGTCATAAACAGAGAAGATAAAAGTGTTTAATTCAACACAGAGACAACTTTTTCAAGAGAAAAAAGCATCCTGGCAAGAAGCAGGTCCCCAGTGCTTCAGTTTCTCCCCAGAGAATAACCATCAGATGCTGAGCTACTTCTTACGAGCACAATTTCCTCATTGTTAGCAGCTGGCCATTGGGTAGCATTGCACAACGGGCCAGGTGCACCACGAAGGGAACGCAAAGGGGGGGCCCTCTTCCTCTGCAGCATCTTGTGGCCAAAGAGGAGGCTCCAATACAGCAGTAACTGGCCCGCATCCTAGGCTGCATCTGAGTTCTACGGAATGTAAATAGTGGAGGGAAAAGGACACCCACAGTCCCAGACAAAGTAAGAAGTCAGGTATGGGTTTTTGGGGGGACAATGGGGGAGTTGTTTTATTTTGCCTACTTTTTTTTTTTCCCCATTGGAAATCAGGCACTCTTGGAATACGAGAATTTCTTTTTTTATTTTTTCCCTTGGCCACCTGGGAATTCCTGGAAAATCCTCAGGGACTGGATCTATTCCTTTAGCACCTGCTTCAAGACAAGGAATCTGGCTGGCTCAGATTCAGATCTATCATTTACATTGTGTTTACAATGAATGATATTAAAATAGACAAATAAAAGTTATTTTAAAAGTTCACTTAACTGACGGCTGTTTATTATTCCATCTCTTCTGGGTACTACTTAACAGAATTCATGATGTGATTAACACTTACCTTTAGCATTTTTTTCCCTCTCCTTTCAAAAAGCTGTACTTTTGTACATTCAGTACTCCACAGTACTGAATGGGTAAATCTGCCATGGCCTTGTACAGCAAGAATCAAGGAATGCAAGTTCAGAGACAGGTTTAGTAACTAGAACTACAGAAATGCTTAAATTAATATATATATATGTATGCATATATATATATATATATACAGTCTATTCCTCTTGATCCTACCTAAAAATTAGCAGACAGAAACATGACTAGCAAACAAGGATTGCAGGATCTTAATGGCATATGCACACATGCACTCCTTTCAAGTCTAAAAGCACCTCTATAATGATCGAAATTCTAATATAGGCCTTAGATATGTTTTTGTTTGTTTTTTTTTCCTTTTTTTACATTCTGAAAGTAGCTGATTTTTTAACATTACAAATACATTAAAAAATCGGAAAGAATATAAACAGAATGAAACAGAACACTTTTAAGGAAGAGTATGCAAAAAAACCCTGTTTCCAAACACTGAGGATCTAAAACAGATACCTTAGCAGTGAGGAAAGCAGAGCATGAAAAGCCTATTTTAACCCTTTCTTTGCCACAGAGGAGCGGATACCTTTCAGGATCATTTCTGCACATAGTTAAAACAATTATGTATCAAAATTCAGCAAATCATCTTTTGAATAATATACTCTACCTACACATGGTATCTCATAACTGGAATGCCAACCATTTAATAAAGCAGAGCAAGAGCAAAATAAAACATGCAGTGCCACTTGCTATACATCTTGTCCCATGAGCATCTTGCCAATCTCCAACTACACAGCATTCAGAGAATGAAGTTGGAAACAAAACTGGTGATTTGAGATCAACATCACCAATAAAAAGCTGCTACATTTTAATCTCCAAGGTCAAGCATGAAAAAGATAGGATATCTAAACAAACTTCTACCAAAAAAAAAGTTGGAAAGAACAGATCATCTTTCCCTCCTGATTTACTACTTTTTCTGACATTTCTCTTGCTCAATTTCCTTGTTATATTTTATTTCTGATTTTTTTTCTCATCTTCTTATATGCATGTTTACATATTTCCACCACTTTAACTGAATTCCTCCTATTTAGGAAATCCCAAAATAATGCTGCACTTGTGATGGTAACCAGTAAACAGCTGCTCATGACAAGGAATTTGTACTTTTAAGTAGCAGCTAAATATGTGATGGGTATTCCCTTGAGAAGTACTAAATCAAGCAGTTCCACAAAGTAATGTTTGTCCCAGACTGGTCCAGATTTGTCAACAAATACAAGAGAGTTACAAGAAATGGCCCCTTGTCTGTAGTATCATTGAAATGTGTGACTGAGATTTTGCTATTCAAGAACCTGACAGAGCACCTTAACTAAGTCTTTCAATTCATACTTGCACTGGAGTGCAAGTATGACAAAAAAAAAAAAAAAAAAAAAAAGTCACTATTATGTTAGCTGATGCAGAAAATTGTAAATATTGCAGAACAGATATGGCTTTAAAGTCCACTAGACGCTTGACTTTAAAAGATTTTACTTTGATAAATAATCTGATTTTCCTTTTATATGAAATTTACTTTAAACTACACAAACCTTAACATGGTTGATTTCACCTAGCTGCAATTTAAGCCCATCAAATCTTTTCTTCCAGGTAATGAAATGAGTAAAGAGAATTGTCACAGCCTGACCTTTTTCTCCCAGCGGCCAACGTGTCTGCACCAAGCTTCCTGGTGCTGAGTAGTGACTAGACACTACTTTTAAGCTCTAGATTTCTCTAGAGACCCGACAGCTGACACCTACGCCTTGCAGCAAGAAGCTGTCATCCAGCTGCTCTGGATCTTGATATTAGCGCCTCATTTTTCTGAGTTCATAAACATTTCCATTGAGTTCCACTCACCCCAGGCTCTTGGATCGCTTAGGTAACAATATGGCAGGCAAGCAAAGACTCCTTGCAAACTCACTTTGCAAAGGAATCTGCATTAGCCATTATTCTCTTGTCAAGAGTATTCAGAGCCACAGACCACTAAAAGAAATAAACAGACCTGGACTTGAATATGCCCCGTTCCTACTCAGGGCTCTACTGCTTCTCTGGAAGGACTGACCAGAGAGAACACAGAAGGAGGTAGTGTTAGGCCGTGATAGTCTTTCATGAAGGCATCAGCCCAGAACAAATGCTTTAATCCAAAGGAGAGGTTGAAACACAGGAGGATGCTGTCAAATTAAGGTTACGATAGAGCATGAAACAAAATGGAATTCAAAAACCAAACACGAGTTCATACTTAGGATACAGGTACATCCTTCAGGTACATCCACAGATTTCTTGATACTAGGTCATATACAGGCTCTTTTTAGGTTCTCTCAAGAAGTCTGTCCAAGCTGTTAGCTTGCTTATCTTTGATAGTGACAAGGAATGCAACCATGAAAGAGTAAATTCCCCTTCTTACTTATGTTAAAGGGGAGTAGATGAACTTGAGATTTTTAATATAATATTATTATTTCACTTGTAACTAACATATAAAATGTAGCTTATCTAATCTATTAATCACTACTTTAATAGCTGTTCTTTTATCTGCAATGAGTACGGCACTAACACTACCTAACCACATGTCTATCCTGCATAGGAACCAGTTAAAGAACTTACTAAAGTTCTAATTTGTCCCACAATTTATATAAAACACAACCTTCATCCGGTGCTTTCCATAGTGTTTCCAATGAAAATAATTTCTGACAACACAGTATTACTCTTTACCTAAGTGGAATTTAAATATGAGCAAGGCTAAAGCAGAACACAGGAGAGGAAACACTGGCCAGTTATTGCCTTGGTCTTGAATGTATGCAAGAAGTAATGATAAATGGAAGATCTTTGAAATAATCCTTTTAAAATCTGAACAGGTTCAAAAACATTTAAACTGTACTAGTGGAATCTTTAAAACAGGATGTTATACTTAAGGTATAATGTAATATGTTTGTCTTTCATGGAGCAATTAATCACTGGATAGAGGAGTTAAGACCCAATCAAAACGGAAAGGTGTTTATTGCTGCAGCTGGTCATTAAATTATTTCTATAAAGCTTAAACACTGGATTTTATTGTTTTTGTTACAGATCCGCTCCTATAAAAAATACATTTAAACTTCCCTCTTTAGATTTTGTGGTTTAGTTTCTTGTGCTTCTGTTAACCAAACATTTGTAGTGAAACACAAATATGTTTCCCCACCCAAAGAAAGGGCATGCTGTTCTGTTATCAGTGCAATTGTCACTGAGACTAGGAACCAGGACTGCAGAGAAACATCTCACCTTTAATTCCAATATATGAATCTTGTATCAGAGAAAAAAAAATCTAAATAATGGCTTTAACACAGAAAAATAAACATGAGGTGAGGTTATTTTGGTTTAATAAGTGTTCCTGTTATTCAAGACAGGTGGTTAATTAAAGAGTAACAGTATGCCTGATATACTGAGGTTCTTGGGAAGGTTTTCAGGACTCTGAAGATTCTTTTACGTACAATCCTTTTAAGCATTTGTCATTCTGGATGGCAGGCAGGGAAGGAATGAAAGGAATTTCTCTGCCACATTCATCACTCTAAATGACAGTCCTGAAGGAAAGATAGTTGGGAAAATATCCAAGAAATACCTACGCAGATTACATGACAATCTAAGATAGCCCTACCTACCAAAATATAGGCATGCAGCATTACATAAGACTTCATAAAACCAGACAAATGCTTGCTATAGTAATACTTTTGGATCATCATTGCAGGTCCAAGCCTGTAACTGGATGCCACAGACACACAAAATAATTATCAAAGTCAGTTCTTCAAAAAGGGCAAAATGGATCTTCAAAACATTGTTTCAGTCCCAAGTACCAACACATGTACTAGGGACAGGAATAATGAAGCATCAACACCATCATCTCTACATCTAGATGCATTTTCTCAGAGGAGACCTCATGGTCCAGAAATAGGCAGATAGACAAGGGGAGCATGAGGCTATGAATAAAAATTGATCACGGAGTCCATTGGGATAGCAGTCTTCCTCTAGAGAAATCAACGCACTAGCAGAAAATTGAATCATTTACTGTTACTGGAAAGTCGAAAACTGTGGGCCATGGGACACGGTCTAGTCATGTTCTGGAATCCTCTTCCACAACCTTAACAAGAATGGAGAAAGCAGAGCAAAGCCACAGGTAGCACATCTGGATAAAACCACTGGAATCTCAATGTCTAAAAGCACTGAAAAAATGGAAAGTAATGCAAAGGCTCAAGGTAGGGCACTGGTGTCACTGAAGGCATTGCCACGCTCTGGCAGCAAAATCGTAGGAGAAATGTGGGTGGCTTTTCAGAAAATGAAATCTGTAACCAGAGTATTTTCTAAGATGAATTAATTGGCTACATAGTGAACATCTAATTAAAATAAAATACTAAGCTTATACAATTTTTACTGAGAAAACTTACCAACTGCATTAAATAGCAGAATTGAGGCTTTCTGGCAATTCAACACAGTCAAAATTGTGCTTTGCCGAATGAGTCAGAAACACTGAGGAAAAACTGGCATCCTTCTCCAGGAGCTGGAGCAGAGCACAGAACACCCATGATACATGCACAAGGGTTTTTACTAGCACAAAATCTTACAGTTTAACTATGTGACTTCAAACAGACCAATAGCAGAACACGCAAATGTATACATTCTCTAAGAAGCAGCAGCATGTATTATCAAAACTTATACAAGATTTTTTTTTAATGGCCTACATGCTTCCACTTCACACATCAATCAAAGAGAGTGAATTCCTGATAAATTTACTTGTAATTACATCAATGCTTTTAGTACAGTATTAAATCCTCATTTTCTTTCCTTAGAATGTGAATGCAATTTGTTCACTTTGTTGCTGATAGCAGTCAGACAAAAAAAAAAAAAAATCCCTGAATATAAACTCAGTAGAAATAGTCTTTTGCTTTTATCCATAGCTAGTTCTATGGCTAGAAAACACACAGGAAAAAGTATAGTACAGTTCATGATCTGTGAATTTGAGGAAAAAAATAGTCTTTCTCAAGCCATCAGATTTTCAGGGTGGAAATTGGTAGTAATCTAACATGAGGAAAAGAAAAATTAGAAAAAAAAAAAAAAACCTTCTGCATTGCAAAAAGCATGATTATAACCTTTTGGAAAGCCTCTTCGCAGCACAAGGGGAAGTTACATATTGGACATCATATTGCTTATGGGAAAAATAGACTGGATTAAGCCACACCTGGCTGAAGAGGGAAAAACTGTATTTGAAATGTCTGCAGAGCTCATTACTACCTTGATACCAAATGAGTCAAAGCTATCTTTGGCTTTAATTCAAACTATTGTCCTAAGCATGGAGACAATTCAAAATGCCCCACAGATGTATACTAGAAAAAGGTAGTGTTTCATCAATCACCAAAGTAACTAGCCTGCTAAATGAGCACTTAGATACCAGAGCATTTTGGAAAATCAAAGATAAACAGTCTGCTAAAAACAGATGGAAAATAGACTACAGCAGCCATTCATTACCTTTACATTTGCAACTAATAGTATTACAAGAATAGTTTGTTCATTTAGAGATTGACTTCTACTCTTATACCACTGCACTTGCTTTTACTGCAAATTATTTCCATAACTTTACCAAGAGGAAGAGGAAGGGGAAGAGGAAGGGGAAGAGGAAGGGGAAGAGGAAGGGGACAGGAATCAAGCCAAAGACTTAGAATGGGTCAGGCTTCCCAAAGCGAGTGTCAGATGAAGCACAGCCTAAGCAAAGACTTTGGTCAGTATTACAGTATGACAGCAATGGATATTGGATGTGTATGTGCAACTCACATAAATCTGTAAAGCTCCTTGAACATCTATTCGCTGAAAAGGTAATGTTAAAAGCTTTACAACTGTTTAGTAACAGTAGCACTGCTTCCTTCCTCATCTTTTGATCCTAAGAATCAGGTTCAAAACTTTCTTTTGCCCCACACTGAAACTCAGAGTAATGTAAATCTTTGTTCACAAGATACACTTGGCCCAAAGACATCCTTTAGATGAAGGAAGCAGAGGAAAAGGAAATAAATGGGTACAGATCTGGAAAAAGAAAATTTCATCACCCATAATTGCTTTTTAATAATTTGTGGCTGCCATAAAAGAGAGCCATTTGTCTTCTATGCATGTGAGCAAAAAGGACCACAGGAATTAAGACACAAGACTTTTGCGCTGACTTACTTTTTGATTACCGATTTGTTATATTCTTTAGTTTGAAAAGCCCTTAAACCACTTTTTCTAGTTTGTTTCTTCACATTCAACATGCCCGTAATTTTAACACATGGAACTTAAGAACAAAGAATGAACTCAGAGTTGTATAAAAGATTTTTGTAAATTACATTTACAATCATATTTTGAGACAGAAAATACACATTTACGTTAACTTCCTTTAAAGTTAAAATACTTCTGTATTTCCACAATTTACTCCTATAGTTTGGAGGAAAAAGAAAAGCATAAAAAAAAAAGAATTTGGATCTACTCAAGTCTACTGTCTGCAAAAGAGAGGCTACGTAGTATTCAGGTGAAAAGATAACTGGCAGGTCCCAAAGGACACTATCCTGTAACTCTGACGTATTCCACATACCCTTTTAGCCTATTTGGTTATCTAGAATCAGGCTCTTGCTTCAGGAAATTCTTCCTACAATCAGAAAATGCCATCCACAACCTCAATAAATTTACTTTAAATATTTGACTAATAATAGAAAAGATATTACTTAACCCAAGTCTAGCAACAGCTATTGACTCCAAGAAGATTACGTGGGACACCTGCCCCAAGTCAGCTGTTCAAGACGCTGGAGAGGGCCTTGATGGGTTCTTCTTGATATACAGTCTTAAACACTGTCATTAATATATTCACACTCAGCTTTTGCTATGTGAATCTATTTTCCTCGTTTTAAGGGTGATGGGCCATAACATAAAGGAAGTATTTCCTTTTCTCTCAATATGGGATCTAAAACTAACAGCTCCAGCCATAGATTTTCTTCTTTGTGGAAAAGGTGGTTTCATGGGAAAATGCAAACATATATATTTCTTCAGTTAAATGTACACAAATGTGTACTTTTTTTTGTTGTTTTCTCTATGAAAAAAAAAAAATAAAGAACTAAGCAAAACTATGACATTTCATCCAGATTTACTTCTGGGAAGCCACATATTTAACAAAGATAGTAAGTCAGCCAAGCTAAGATCTTGTGCAATACTAAACAGACTTAATTAACCAATTTCTGCCAAAACAAATTTTAAATGCTTTCTTCTCTACCTCATTGTGGCTTATCCTTGCAGACTCTGGATGTTCTGATGGATTTACCAAGAACTACCGCACTGGCCCAAATATAAAGCGACTTGAAACATAAGGCCACCCTCATCTTTCAAAGGATAGATGTAGGCATCAGCAAAATTTATACTAACGTCTACCGCGCTTCCAAACGCTAACCCGAGTGCATCCTGGCTGCCTCCTGCACTAGGCCTGTTCCTGCTGTGTCCAGCAGACATGTTCAGAAGACTCATCTCTTAACTGGAGTTTGGAGGTGGCCATGAAGGATATCTGTGCCTTATTAACAAGAGCAAGTTGTTTTTTCTGTTTTGGAGGGACCTACCCTAATTTTTATCTTTCCGACAGGCTGCATGGCAACGTAAATTAACAGCAGAGACCTATTAAAGTTACACTCCTAAGTTTTGTCATGCATTTTGGGTTACTGTTTTAATTCCTTGCCTTTTTATTCTCAACAATACATCTAAACAAGTATGGTTTTATACCACTGCAGGAATACAGTCTCATACAGATTCCATTTTTTAATTTTTGAGTTGGGCCTATATTCCTGCATTCACTAGTTACTGATTTGTTGCTTCCCTCATTTCCCTTCAATGATAACAACTTTTGCCTAAACTTTCAGAAAGAGTGCAATCATATCCTAAATGAGGGAATAAGAGCATGAATTTTCACTTACTACCAAATGTAGTAGCTGCCAAGATGAACAGAACTGCACAGAGTAAGAAGCACCACACTTGGGAGCACGTGCAAGATTAAAACCTCCCAACATTAGAAATGACAACAGAAAGGCAGGACATAGATAGAACACAGGAATATTTACTAAAACATGTCAAAACCTGTTTATACAGCAATATCTGCCTCCTTATTTCAGGTGCCAAATGAACTGTGAAGATAAACTCAAGAGGTTGGATATGATATTCAGCATTCTCCAAATTTGCAATCTGTCTGTCAGGTATCTTTCTGGTTGCTGTACCCTTCTTCATTAGTGGTTACTGTGCTCTTCTGTGTTAATTATCCTAATAGTTTTCTATGGTAGACTTATTTTGCTTGGATACACCCCAGCAGAAGTTACATAACTTCACATTTGGGATATAAAAAGCATCCCACCCCTGAGTGACACTTGTAATTCTGAGGAAGCAATTCATTTTTTTAGGTTATACTATTTGCAGGAAAAGGGAAAATGGCTTTTGGCAAAAAGAGATGGCATCAAAGAACAAAGCTGCTTATTCACGACCTTCCATAAAGATTCTGATCATGCCAAAGTCATTTCCCTTTACAGACAGGTGGGCTGATCCCTGGCAAACAGCAGGGAGGAAAACATTGTAGTCATGTTGTATTAATAATGTCAATAATTTCCCAGATAGTATCTCGGAAATTTAATGGTTACAGTGTGGCCCGGAAATGAGCAGTAATGCACAGTGTTGAATCATTTCATCTTAAAGTTCAGCAAGAACAAAGTCTAATAATTATATACAGCAGCTCAAATTCAGAAAACCGCAAAAGGATTTGCCATTCGAAAAGCAGAGAAAATGCTAAGAAAATCTGTGACCAAATGCAGAAAGAGTTAACTGAAGTCTTTAAATATCGAAAGCTGCTTTCTAAGCACTGGCTCAGAGCTTTCTGATTCAAGTAGATGGCAGAAAAGCCAACGTGCTTTTATCGGACGTTAGTGTTTATAGAAGCAATACAAAACAGGATTTTGTTAAATGTATATATTACGCCAGATCAAACTATAAATTGAAACATCTGTGTCCAAGTTAATCTCAGATACAGCAAAGAGATTATTTGAATTGTGTGTTTCCTTTTGTGACCTTTTTAGATGTGGCTTTTTTTGAAAGAGGGAAGGAATAATTTTTGTAAGCTTTTATTCCTAAGCAACAATGCCAATAGTCCAATGTAACAGTAATATCTTTTAAAATCACCCTACTGAATAGCAAAAAACCTTTAGTAATTTCCCAGTATTGTTACATAGGGAGCTCTAAAAAATAAACTATAGTCATATAAATAGAGGTATGTAGTTTTAAGCATGCTACAAGCCGTTCATGACATAAGCATTCAATTAAGACTACTTTTATGAGCAATAATCACATTCTGAAAAGGCAAATGTGGATGGTTTGCGGATATAGCCATAATGCCTGCAAAATTAACTTTAAAAAACAGGTAAACATAGTTCAGTTTCTATGCTACTTAAATAAAAGATTTTAAAACTCTTTTGTTGCTGCCTCCAGGATACAAGGGACAGGAAGACGAATTAAGGACTTTTTTTTTTTCCTTTTAAAAATATGGTAATTATTTTTCTTTATGTAGTTGTATTATCTGTAAACCATGCTTAGTTTAACCAAAAGAATGTTTTCAATGCAGAAATTTTAGTTAAGGAAGTGACAGAACAGAGTAGCTGTATTTTCTAATAGCATAGGTTAGGCTATGTAGCAATAGTATAGCAGTTTAAAGGAGCAAAACTTTTAACTTTATAAGGTGCTCCACAAATTTTATCTTCAAGCAGGTTATGCTAATGTTTGGCAGGAGTCATCACCTCTTCTCTAGAAGGTTTTACGACCCACTCTTAAACCCACAGAAACCATTTTTATTGCTCTGAACCAGTATTTATGAAAGAGTTAACAAAGTTTGTAAGGAATATCCCTTCCTCCCAGTCTCCTAACTCTCCTCTCTAATCCCTTTAGTCTCTTCTGAACACTGCTTCCCTCTCAGCCCCTAGCCCACTGCCTATCATACAAACTCTCACATTACCTGTTACCTACTGTAATTTGTCAGAAATAGAACGGAATCAGGGCAAGTTATAGCAGTGCTGAGAAGGGTTCATTTCAAATAAAGCAAAAGCCCACTATTGCACAAGAAATGACTAGGGAGTCTGTCACTGATTTTGTATTGGGTTGAGCTAAAAGGTTTTGACAGAAAGCCTTTCACCCTGGTCAGGACTGCAAAGGCAGATGGTATCAGTTGGTATCAATATGAATCAATAAGCCATAGTCATTTCATAAAAGAATCACAGTAATACCTTATCTGAAAGTGCCTTGTGTCTACTATGAGATTATTTTAACATTTTCACTAATCACACACTGTATGTATCAAAATAACTGAGTGTATTTAACATCACAAAATGTAATCCTAACTGCTTTGTTTCCATATTGCATTTCATTAATTCTGCATTTCAAAAAGAGAATGGTCATTTTAATTGGATAAAACTTTGGGCATAGAGAATGACAGTGTCAAAGGCATTTAAAAAAACAACCAGCTTTTCCAAAATTCACCCAGGAACATCCTTCCTATACTTCCGGGTAAATAGTATTCTAATTAAAATATGCATCCAAATTCAAAGAGCGCCTGTTCACAGTTGCCATACAGCATACAGGTTCTTGCAGGTAGAAACATGAAGACCAAAGGGGAGTTTTAAAACCTCTTTCTGACTTCTGCCAAAGTCATGTAGAAAAGGGATGATAAGTCTTCAGATTTCGCATCATAACATTATCGAAGGCACAAAAATTTTTCAGGGCAAGTTTCTCTAGGACAATAGCAGGAGTATGACAGACTGCCAAAAGCAGGTAGGAACTGGATCAGACACCATGGCATGTCCCATGTGAAATTTGCCATGTAAGACTGTACTGGTATCTAGAAGGCAGGACCAGCTCCAAACATCTGGCTGCTCAATCAACTCCGCAATTCATGATCACTCCTATCAACCCAAAGTAGCATCTAAATATTGAGATAATAAAGACTTCAAAGAATATTTATCCTACCTTTCCTCATGCAAAATGCTATAACTTGGATAAAGCAGCATTCAGCACCATTCAGCCTGGAATTAATGGAGACACAAGACATAAAAACTAGTCTTGCAACCTGAAGCCTGAATGTGTATGGATCTGTAGAAGGGAAGTCTGTTTACAGGAACTGAGCACCCCATCCCTTTTCACCACTTTTGAATATACGTGAACACAAATTTCTTTGATGCTACCTTGCTAGTATAGACCTAAAGTAACATAAATACTTCCAAGAACAAAACTATGAAATCATAAATTATTCAGAAGGTATCAATCTATTCCTCAAGAGAGGACAAGATAAAGAGCAAACCGGATGTGACGAATGTTAGTCTCACTGCTTAATGCTATGCTAGAAGGCACTCAGATAGAAAAGGAGGCAGAAGATTCTGAATACAGGAGAGAATATAAAATCCTGCCAGTAGAGCAAAGGGTCCAGCAGCCAAGGTGAGTGGTGACATCAGCATTTTCCTACGCCACCTCTACAAAGTATTAGAAGAAAAACTCCGACAGTTTCAAAAAACATACTAATATATTTTTGTGTGAGTGATGTGCTTTTCCTCTGATTTTAAGAAAAAACAAATGGCTAATGGATTGTTAAAATGTTTCAGTTCCAAGTCTGTACTCATCTATTCTGATGAACATAATTTATAGCTAATTTATCAGGATTTGCAGTTTTTACCTTGCAGCCTTGGGGCTTTACCAAAAGCTTATTATTTATGTGCATAGAGTTCAGGCAGTCTAGCTGAGGCTTTCCTGAGCCTTGCAATCTTTTTTTGAACTGTTTTTCTGTTCAACAGAGGCAATCAATATCCATCAAACCATCTAGCCCCAGCCATTTTAAAATAGCAAAATAAAAGCTAAAAGATTTCCTGATTAATCACTGAATCTTTCCATATACAGGAGAGAATCTTATGGAATATAAAATTGTTGGAAATTTTGAGAAGAATAGCTTTTTTTTTTTCCCTTTAAAAAGTTCAAGCAAAAAGAGAATAAAACCACTGATGACACCTGTAGTCCCCCCATTTGCCTTTAGTCCTAAAATAAAAGACACATCAGTTCAACCTAACAGCAATATCAGATTGAGTTATCTGTCCTGATTGCTCTTACTCAGTCCTTCACATCTATTGTTTTTTCACTCAACATGCACAGTGCTCTGACAGGTCCTTATTAGATGACCAGATGTCCCCTGCGGACGCAGCTGGAGCCTCCACATGACTCTCTTGGGCACCACCCTCAACAGTGGTGCTGAAGTAACCACCAAACTCATGGTCAGCAAGTCCTTCTGCCCTAAGAGCTACACTATGACCAAGAAATCTCAAGTGAAAGTCTACACCTTGCAAAAGGCAGAGCAGGACATGCTACTGGCTCCTGAACACTTAGGGCATGAGGAAAAAAGTTTTTGGGGAAAAAAAAAAAAATATATATATATATTATTGAATAGTAGCTCCCTCCATGGACACACTTATTTCACACCAAGTGCATCTTTACTTGGTTTTACTTAGCCTTTGAAAGGCAAACCACAAAATGGTGGCCATTGAAAATAAAAGCATCCACATGGCATGTTACCATGGAAAACTTGGGAAGCTTTATAGCTACACTGACACTGTCTTTTTCCAACAGCTTTCTTCTCAAGAAAAAAAACAAAAATAAAAACTCATTTTTTTCCCTCCCAAAGCAGTTTTATTCTGGAACAGGATTTGTAGTTGTAGCTGCATAATATAATTAACCTCGGAGCACTCAAGGGGCTCAGTGGCTGAAAGCAGCAGAGGTGGTACAATGCAACCATAAACATTTTCCAGAAGAACATAGCCATGAAGCACAAGCAATCCTGGCTGAAGAAGGAGCAAAGCAAAGCAAAGCATCAACAACACCCGTTCTTTAGGTAGTATCTACTGGGAGATAGAAAGGGTAGAAAGTGTGAAGGAAGCAGGGTTAGATGTTGCCTGCAGAAGGCATGGGGAATGCAACAGCACGTACTTGACCCACCCTCCACTACAGGTCACTGTGTTTTCCCCTGCTGCCCTAATTTGCTCCAATTCCAAACTGTGTTACAATGAATCAGACTCCTTAAAGGAAAGGAAGAAAATGTAAAACAAAAACTCTCACTCAAACCTTGGTTTGAACTATTTCTGGAGCTTCAGAAAAAAGCACAATTCTTTGTCCGTTCTTCAAAATTAATGTGTTCTTCCTCCTTCTAAACAAAACAAGAAAGAGAATTCCCAGAATACTGTAAGAATGGCTGTTACAGTCCAGTCAGAAGAAGAAAAGGTCTGAGAAACTTTACAAGAAAGTCTATTGTGAAATTTCCAGTGCAATTTTGCAAACTTTATAAAAGTCCACATATTTTGGAAGATGAGCCAAACTTTCAATAACAATAAAACAATAATACTTTACATTTACCCTTCAGGAATGAATAAGCATTATATATACACAGGAGAAAGAACCTGATGCTTCCCAGTTTTGATCCAGAGTATGAAGCAGATAATATGAAATACTACCAGATAGTTTTAAGGGGCATTTCTGCATTCCTTCATGTGGAGCTATAGATAAATACACTATAGAACTTCCCTGGCAGTGTACAGATTACTTTTCATTTATCCAATTTTGTGGCCTAATTTTCAGCCAAACACTGTTCTGTGTGTATGGCTTGGCAGATTGTAATGTATCAGGTTTTTTCAGCCTTAGGGTATCTACATAGCCAATGTACACTGCCCACAGGAATAAAGAAGGAAACAAAAACCCTCCAGTCTTTCATATGCACAGTGCTGCCAAATCAGCCAGGGTTGGGAGAACGTAGGCATGTCAAGGAGATAGTAGGACCTCCTGCTCTGACAGCTCATTCCTGGAAGCAAGTTTCTTGCGGAAAACATGATGCATCCCTGTGGTGGGAACATGTTCTCGATCCTTCTGCAGAGCTCAGGAGGCAGCAGATGATGGTGGGTGCTTTTCGGCCACATTGGTGCATGTGGTATGTGCAAAGCAGCAAACCATTATCTCAAAGACATTTGCCACGCATACAAAAATTACATGAGGAAGGTCAGACAACAGTAAAGAGGAAGGTAATTTCATTAACCAGTGTTAGTAAAATTTCTTTTTCATTGCATACCAACACTACTCCTTTCCAGTAGAGGATTCAACTTTCACATCTTGTACAGTGATCTAAAGGTGCTTTCTCTTGATCCCTGTTCTGCATTACACAAGCAGCTCCATGACTGGTATGATCCCAGGGTTACAGCTGGGACACAGAAGTCTGGGACCAAAGTAGCTTCACCACATGCAGCCAAAAGACACCCACCATCATCTGCTGCCTCCTAAGCTCTGCAAGAGGATCGAAAACACACTGCCGCACTATAGAGATGCATCATTTTTTCCACAATACACTTTTTACCTTGTTAGATAAAGGCACAAAGCCCTGAGGCCTCCTGGGGCTTGCACGGAGCCCCTGACATGCAGATCAAAAACTGAGCAGGCAGAGACAAAACAACAGGTTGTCAGGGTGGAAGGAGAGAGAAGGATTACATGGCATTTATGAGGAGGATAAAAAAAGTGAAATCCTGTTTCAGTAGGCGTATGCTGTTCTGATTAGCCAAGCTCTACCTTCTTACCTAATTTCTTGTTGGACACTGTTTCATAAAAGAGAATACTCCTCATTTGCAGTATATTTCCCTATTTACAGTACAAATGAGGATAAACTAGAGCTTTGGTGATGGGAGAAAAAAAAAGAAAAAAAAACAAAGAAAACAGGAAAGAAAACAGGAAAGGGAGGAAAGGGAGGAAAGGGAGGAAAGGGAGGAAAGGGAGGAAAGGGAGGAAAGGGAGGAAAGGGAGGAAAGGGAGGAAAGGGAGGAA
>VZSV01000140.1:1385211-1516370 GCA_013398735.1 Nothocercus julius
TATATATATATATAATGTGTGGGACTGTCTAATATATACCACCTCAGAGCAGCACCTTTCACATCCCAATCACACCACAGTGCAGCAATGAAGCTTGGACAGCCCCAAGTTTGATTTGAAAAAAACATACAGATGATCCTTCTTGAAAAATTTTTTGCGAAAAATGTGGAGAGAAAAAAAAAAAAGAACACAGCTCAGCTAAGCAAAATTATTTGGAAACTGCACCATTAAACTCCTTCTGGAAGGGTCTCATTTCTACTGTGGCCCCTTCAGATTTTTGATAGCACGCCCTTGGACCTGACCATTCCAAAGATGTCGGGTTTAGTTTGCCACGAAATCTGAAGCACAAAGCTCACAAAATAGCTAACAAGAGAAGAGGGGAAGGCAAAAGTTTCCCCTGAAACTTGGGAAATCGACTTCTTCCGGGAAGACATAATTTACTTCTAATGATTTTTTCTGACATTAAGAGAAAAAAAAAAAAAAAATCAAACTAGGCTAAATTCTGGTCTCTTTACTCACACAAGTTGAACTTCATAGAACAAAATGCACCAAAGAAATCAGTGGAACTACCTCAAGTAGTAGAGGTCTCATCAACCATACATCTTGCAGTTTTGGCCCACTATTGTTAAATAAAAAGAAGATGTTAACTTTTAAGCTATTTGATGTAAAGCATACACACAAAGCTTTGAAAAACACAGAAGATCTGGTTCCTATCTGTTTTTTCCAATCACAGAGGAAAAAACGGTGTATGAGAATAATAAAATAAACTGTAAGTAAATCCAGCCCATGGATTTACTTATAGTCAAATACAAAGCAACTTCAGTGCTTGAGAAAGAAATCAAACTTCCTCTCATCAATGACTTCCAAAATTCCTGAACGAAATTTTAGCATTCAGTGGTGTGAATTCTTGTATGAATGTACTACTCAGGAAGTTCCTGGCTTGGTATTAGTGAGATTGTATCGAGTGGTCTGTGCAGCTTAAAATAAATAAATAAATAAATCCCCGCAAGTGGATAAATATATGAGAATACAGATGTTACCATGCCTACAAGACATACAAGACAACGAGGGAGCCCTGTAACCTTCTTCCACAGGCAGTTTGCTATGTCAGTCTCAATATTTTCAAATGATCAGGTTGGAACAGCCTCTCTCCGAAGCGAATTTAGCCGAGGCAAAGCTTACACAGGAGTGCACTTCTAGAAAAGATGCAGTTTACGTTCTGCTTCACACCTGGCCTAAATAGAAAGGGCTCAAGGCAGAAACAGGCACTGCTTTCTCCCCCAGGTTTTATCCTTGGGAATGTTATAGCATCAAAGCTAGCAAAAACCAGAGGAATTGGAAACAACAGCCAGGACCCCTCCCCAGGGCACAATGGGAATCTCAGTATAAGGAATGCAGAACATGGGCGCTCCTTGGCTGCTTTGCTCCTCAGCACCACGAGGCTCCGTGCACTGCAGCAAGAAGGAGAAGCTGGACTGAACTTCCACTAGCCTATATATCCCCTCGTCCCAATTCTCCTAAGAGAAAGCGGTGCCATCAAGGAGCCCCTCAGTGCCCTCCTAACTCAGTGGGCTAAAAAGTAGCCTATATGTAGTGCTATATGACTAGTTCAGCCAAAGACTAATGCAGCACGTTGCAAGGCATAGAGGCTCCATCTTTCTTGCCATTATGTACTCTGTTCTGAGAAATGCACTCAAACCTTAGCATCCTTACAAAGTATTTTACACAGCTCCTCTATCCCAATTACATGCTGCAAATGTAGATTTTTAACTGTTGTCTGAAATAAAATATATAGAGAGAGAGAGAGAGAGAAAGAGAGAGAGAGAAATAAAACATTTTCCAATTCTTCCCCCAACCAGCGTGTTCTGTAAGCTTGTTTGTATTGCAGCAGTCATCATGACAGTCCCATGTCACTGGGAGTATGCCTGAGTGTACACGCGTGCATGCGTGTTTGGGTGCATACACACACACGCTACACTTACAAGACGTGTAAAGCTCATTCCGTATTTACTCATGTGCTGTAAGCACCGCTCCTAATGGAAAATAGACCATGTCTCCTTTTTAAGGGAATGATTAGGACCACATGTTTCACTGACTTGTGTTTGAGGAGCTTGCCGATATTTTCAAAAACAAATTACTAACAGCACACTAAACTTATTTCCCTGGTGAAAACCCTGGTGGCTACTAACTTAGTAAATACAAATACATTTGTCCCTAAACATACAGGTAAGGCTCGCCTAAAGTTAAAGGCCTAAAATGAGCAGGTATGGGGCAGAAGAGAGCAAGTAACATATTCTCTAATCAAACGACTTTGTTTATCTGAGAAACCCAGTATTACATCACTTTTCCTAAAGAGAATATAAACAGCACATTTTTGAAGAAACAGATACTTAATGTGCAACTTGTCACCACTATCAGCTCCAACATAATAAAATACATGTGGAAAATCCCTTGAAGCAAACCTGCTGCAAAGCAGATTCTTCTGCAGTCTGGGTCAGCGGGTGTGTGTGTCTGCGGAGGAAACGCTATCTGCCTGCCCTTCGCGCAGCCGCTCGCTGGAGGTCAGGCGGCGCAGCGGCGCTGCGGAAGCCTCCGCGGGGTGCGTGGCACCAGCTCCTCCAGGCAACGCAGTCGCTGCCTTGTAAAGAAGACCAGCGAATGGCGCTGCCACGCTTGCGGGAGCGGCACGCGTTGCCCTTCCAGTCAAGGAGCTCAAAAGTCCTTTGCAGGCAATGAGGAAAACATGCTTCAGCAAGGCCAGTGTTACTGTCCTTGTTTTGGAAATAAGGAAACGCAGCACAATCTGGATGAACAACCTAACCGAAGCTGCTCGGAAGATGCGTGGAAGTGGCAAGCATTGTAAGCAAGCTCCAGGCTCTCTAACTCCGGATCCACCAGCCTTCCAGCATTGAGTTGGGGTGAAGGTTTGCACGGCCTGGTCTTGCAAGGAGTAAAGAGAATAGATAAAATTATTAACAATAATTCCTGTGCAGCTCCCCTAAAGAACTACCATTGCACAAAGCTCATCTTCTAGAAGTGTGCAAAATTCTGCCAGCCCGGTAAGGTTTACTAGTACAGCTCTGTCAGCAAGGTTTGTGTGCTACTAATACACCTTTTATATGATGGCTTTGTTGTAGCTCTTTATGAGTAAGTGCAGAGAAATGTTACAAATTCTGAAATACAGAAGGTGCAAATATGAACTAGAAGACAACCAGTATACCCTTATTTCTTCTAAATTCGTAGCCTTAAACTCTAATCTAAAGCAAGAATACTTTTTAAAAAACATACTAGTATTTTGCCTCAGTACCATAAACCTTGAAACTGTTCAAAGCATTCTGTACCATTCACATTGTTTTCAAAGGCTATTTCAGGAATCAAATAACCTGCTCCCTTCCTCAATCAAACAAGAAACTACTCTATCTGAAAAGTGTTAAGAGTAATGGACGTAAGAGATGGAGAGATATATAGATACATGAAGGGATTTAACTTCTTCTTACCTATGGCAAATAAGTAGCTTCAAGACCACTGCAGAATTATTTTTGCAATATCAGTTGACATTTCTTTTCTTACTTAATACACTCTCTCTAAAAACTGCTGGCAAAAGACAATTATAGGTGAGCAGCAGCAATGGGTTAATGAAAGATGGTATGCTATTAGATAAACTTTTTACAGGTTTGCATCTGAAAGTCATAACATAACCTTTTATTTCATGTGTCACTGTGACAGAAGGTTTTCAAGGCATAGTTCTTGAAACTCCAAGATGTTAAACAGATGGACTGCACAGCCTTCCAGATTTAAGTCATGAGAACTGCATTTGCAGTCTGCGCGTTATAGCCCCATTTTTTCCCTTATCAGTTTTGGATGCTTTAAATAAAACTGTTTTGTGCACTTTTTTAATACAACAGATCTTAAGGTCACATTTTCCCCCCTGCTTTCTTTTCTTTTTCACACTATAAAAGATTATTTAAAAAAAGCCTTTCAGACATGGTAATCTCTCTTTCTCCTTATTTTGCAGGTGCTGGCAACCTGATCCCATACCTTAGTGTTTAAAAAAAGTCACCCATTGTAGAAATAGGCAGGATGATATGTGAAAGCATGAATAAGAAAGAAATAGACCAGCTGAAATTTTGGCTTGAACATGCATCCAAACTACTGAAATATTGATAATTTCCCTTCTCACTTTCACCTGCTGCTTGCACTCTGACAAATCTCTATTTAACAACGTTTGCATAGTCACCCAACACAGCCTGCATGCCTAGTCAGATGCCACCACTTGTGTCATTTGACAGAACACAGGCAATCATTCTACAAGCATATGGCTAGAAGCACAGAATCATTTAGATCATCATAATTAGACTCCGTGCTCAAAGTAAGACCAAATTTAAAGTCAGATCAGGCTCTTGGGTGCCTCGTTCAGTCTCATTTTGCATAACTTCAAGGATGCAGATTTCACAACCTCTCTGATCCATAGTCTGACCACCTCTACTGTGATTTGTTTTCAGAATTTCCCATGCTGCAGCTGCATCCACTGTCTCAGCTTTTATTGTGCACTTCCAATGCTATGATCTTACTCATTCACCATAGCATGCACTTAGCATTTCTCACACTGTAGACTCATGTCGAGCGTCTCATCCACGAGAGCCTTCAGGTCTCCATGCGCAGCTGGATGCAAAGCAGCTTCCTACCTAGCCAGTCCACAACTTGTACTGCTCTGCGGGGCTACTCTATCTCAGGTGCAGGACTTGGCACCTGCTTTTCTTCATGAGGCTCCTGCTAGACCATTTCTCCAGCTGCTGAAGGTCCCTCTGAATGGCAATTCTACTCTCCAGCATATCAGCCATCACCCCCCTCCTAGTTTGGTGTCATCTGCAAACTTGCTGAGGATGCACTCTGTGCCATCATCCAGGTCATTAATGAAGACGTTGAACAGTATGGGCCCCAGTATGGAGCCCAAATAAACAGACTGTATTGTATATTCCAGACTACAAACACTGCATACACAGACTGCATTGTATATTCCATGCAACACTGCATGAAATAAATGAAGTGTCAAATTAATAAAAATATGTAAATTTACTAAACTGGGCAAAGAATTTTACAGTAGTCAGCATAGTACAATAGCTAGAACTTGAACTATATCGTAATGGCATTTATTTGCAATGATGTATAGCTTTTAATTGGCATTGCTAGTATTATTCCTAGGTAGTCAGTGCTACTGAGAAAAAATGTGGCATGAAAAAGAATGGAGAAAAAACATTTCCTGATCCCAAGGGTTTAAAACATATCTAAATAAAATACATTATATAAAAAGACAATATTTCAGCTATCAAACCGGAAACCAGAGTGAATGCATAAATACATTAAAAACAGAGTTAGTTATCAAAAAAGACCCACAGAATTCACATAGCAAAAAGGAAGAATAGGGAAAAACAAAACAAAACAAACAACAAAAAAAAAACACTTCTTGCAGTAGAGGGAAAAAAAAAAAAAAAAAAAAGGAGGTCTATATGGACAAAAAAAAAACTAGTAACTAATCCTGAAAGAATACAAAACAGCAACGCTACCCAGCTTTTTGTCCACACCGAACAGACAATGCGAGGCAAGAAGCTGCAACAGAAATTAAGATGGAAGAAATTAAGAAAATCCTTCACTGGAGAAAAAGTAGATGAAATTCAATAATGAACTTGAAAACTTTTACATATTTTAAAGTCGGCACTACTACAAAATAATTAAAATATGAGTATTTGCACTACTGCAAATGCAGCACTGGATGATAAGCACATGCATTGGTGGACTGGGATCACAGTGCTCAGCACCTTTCACATTCAAGTTGCTGGAGTTGCTCTAGTTTAGGAAAACCCCAAAGTAATTGCAAGCAGGTGGAGATCCTTTCTTGCACTGAAAAAAAAAAAACAAAAAGAAAAGGCCATTCACATGGCGTATATTTGTAGCTATCTCTGACCTGGCATTTAGCTACTCATAAGCAAGAAAACATATTCCAAAGCCATACCAAGCTCAACTATTCGTAAAACATTCTGCACAGAAATTCCTCAGGCATTTCACCCCTTTCAATCCCACCTGATCAAAAAAAAAAAAAAAAAAGCACTTGATTCTTCAATCATCTGAATTTAAAAAAAAAAATCAACCTGATTAAAACAAAAAAAGGAACACATGCTTTTTGGGTTTTTGCACATGCAAAACCTTAAAGGTTGACATTCTTCTGCACCTTTATATCATGAGCTTGCTGAAAGAAAACACACTTGGCCAAATCTATGAAGAATCTTCAGCCTTAAAATTAATATAAATCAAATAATATTTTCTACTACTCAAGACTAGACTCATTTTGATACATGATATAGCATAAAACAGAAGCAACTTAAAAAACAGGTATGGCTTTTTAAATATGTAATATTTAAGTGACCTTCAGTCAGCTGCTAAAACAAACAAAGCAAATATTTCCCACAATTCAAAAATTCAAATTTGAAAGCTGAATCTTCCAGCTGAAAGCCGGATTTTCATTAAGATTTAATTTTAAATGTAATATTTTATCAGAAACGTAGAGTCCTAGCATAAATTTTCCAGAGAATATGGGAAGTCACAATGCTCATGAATAGCTTGGGAGTAATAAGTCAATATGAGTTTATAAAAAATTCAACCTGGTACTTGCCGTGTTGTTAAAATTACCAAACACCAGGAAGATGTGAATAATTGCCAGCCAATCTAGTTCTCACTACAATTAGAGGACAGGAGAGGAAAGAAGGAGAAAGAAAATGAGCTATATGAAAAGGGAGAACTTTCTGCTCTACATCTTGTTTCGCTTGCTAAGAAATTCTAATGGAAGCGAAGACAACCATTCCTACACCCCTGCTGACAACCACCCCCAGACTTCCATATCCCTAGATCCTCTGCCGGCTCCACACATCCAAAATGACTTAGTGGAATAGTTTCAGCTATTTAACCTATGCGCTAACAATGTTGCCCTTTGCATGGGCCATTCTTCTTTATTTTTCTTTAGCAATTAAAAAATAAGAGCATCATAATAAATAACTATGCCAGTCACCATCCTTTTGAGAGATAAGAAACATTTCTGATGTTTCTTCAGATCTTTTCATCTGGGTATATTTAAAGAAAATGCTTCAATACCTCCTTAATTTTTGTTCACATTTAAATTTTTGTGATTAGGCAAAGCAAAAGGTGAATTTGATATAAATTACAAACATCTGTACCAGAACTGTAATTTCAGTGAAGGATTCACCATGAGAAGTATTCACCTAATTCTACTAAACGTAATTGTCTTCTAAAATAACCAAAAGCCTAAAATGCAGAATACAAAAGAAAAATTTCTTTTAAGCTCTGTTTTCAAATCGAAGCAGTAAGTCAGAAACATACCTCAGTTTGTTCAAGAAAGCAGCAACAAAGTATTTTTCTGCTGAATACTTCTTTTTGAAGAATACAGGTCAATGCTAGGCTACATGCATTAGGAAAAGATTGTTTTGTTTGGTAACAGAATACATTGTTAGGTCAGCAGATATACTCAGTACTTTACTTTCCTGAGAACAGCTGCAATGAATCCAGTAGAGGAGGAAAAAAAGGGGAGAGGGGAGAATTTTATCATATAACTGGACCAACTAAAACACACGGCCACTCAACAAAGAAAACGTGATAGATGTTATCAATGATAGCAATCTCCCTGTGCATATTTGTATCACTCTCTGTAACCTCTTCAGAGATTTAGAGCAAATGATAGCAATTAGAGGCAAAACAAGATATGGGAAATTTATAACATACTTTGTTTAGCGCACACAAGCATATAAAGAGAGAAGTTTTCTACTCAAAAGCAAAATTCATATTGTCTTTCACCCTCAATCACCACTTTAAATCAAGCTACAATCTATTTTGTTTGCAATTTTAGACTCTTTCAGAATTTAATGCAGGTCTGATGCTTTACTAAGTAATCCGATGGACCAGGGGGCAAGACTCCTCTGCAGCAATACTATGTTCTGGAATGCTGAAAATGGTGAGATTGTTCCTAATTATTCTTTATATGTATAAATTTTAAATCTGCATGTAATTACTATATGTAGATTTTATACTTTGGCATATCATTTATTTTCATTTGATTATTTAATATGCACAAAATTCAGTGTATTCCTTTTTAAATATATCATTTCATCTATACAAGAACACTTTATCAATATAACTAGATTTCCACTGATACAGAAAATACACTAGAATCTACTGTGTAGATCCCAATCTACATCCCAAAAATAAACATTGTGTAGAGACTGGCACATAGATTCCAGTTTTAAAGTTAAATTCAAGAGAAATTTTATTAGTAACAAATCAACAGGTTAAAAATGTATAGAGATAAATAAGTAATGCCATGAATTAGATGCAATCAGTACTCATATGCTGCACACTTTTGCCCTGTCTTTCTTCTATCTTTTTCAATATCAAGATATAATAAGAATAAATAATGGAAAGTATTAATTCACTAGGTTAGGTGTCAACATGAACAATACTCAAAAACAGGTCAAGCAAGTCACTGAAAGATAGTTCATTCCTATATGAGACACATGTTAAAAGTCAGGCAGGCAAGCCTACCTGCAGAACTGGGGGATTCCATGGTGATATGGATGTACTGAGGCTATGGCCTTGAATAAATTTGGTAAAAACTACCATTAAGTTTATCATCTCCTCAGAGTATCAAGAAAAAATGGCTAGAATCAGGATAGTAACATATTATTTAATAATCTAAAATACATTCTCTCCAGCTCTTCCATCTTAAAATTATGAAGCTACTCTACTTCTTCCTACAGGCTGCACAAAAAAGCCCCTAAATCCAAGGGATCATCATGAACTAGTCTTCACGCTCCAGTTGTCAGTAAATACTTTTCCTGCATTTGACTTCATTATTTCTCAGGGAATAAGATAGAGATGAGAGGAGTGGAAAGCAGAAATTTGTTATTACACATCCAATTTAAACATTAAAGTTGCTAAATATCTATTCATCTTGATGACTGGAACAGAGACTTCAGCTGTTTTAGACAGAGGAATGGATAGCCTTCAGCACCACAGGAAAGACTACAGAAATCCTGTTTTTTCCTCTGTTTTCTCGCAACCATGCAGAGTTACAGTAGATAGCAAGAAAGTACGGAGGAACTGCCGGGAAGATTTTTTTTTTAAGAGGTTCTCTTCTCATCTTCTTACCTCTTGTTTTTTGGGTTGGTTTCTTCTCCCAGCCCCTGCTCTGCCCCTTCCACAGTAATCAGCCTGGGATTCACATGATAATACTTTCCACTTGATATCTTCAATTTATTCTTGGGTCTTTCTTATACCATTCCTAAAACTGACTGAAAATTCCTGAAGTTGCACTCTCTGCATGCTTCATGTGTGACTTTGGATCACCCCACTTAGTACTGCCATTAACGATCTTCAATGCAGTGCCTTCACATTGAGGTGACTCTTTCATGACATTAATATTTATTTTAATAGGCCATTGAAGGCACACACAAAAATATAAATAGCTATACCTTCTTGCTTTTATATGAGCCATGACGTGTTTCCTGTGTCATTCCAACTGTGTCATCCTTCCTCTATACATGATCAAGATTGGTGTTTATTTTTTAATTCAAAAATACTTCCAGATATTTTTTCTAGGCCTGGAAAAAGCAATGTTTCAAAGAAGACCTGAGATCACTAACAACATTAATCAAGACTTCTATGCAATACAAAAAATTTATCCCTAAAATGTATCTACGAAATGACACAACCTCCAATTTAAATGGCTATAATTAAATGCTACAGTTGCGAAGGAGCCAGTTGAAACAGTGCGGAGAAAATTTCAACATGTGGCTGGCTGTACAGAGTGTTGACATCTGAATGAAATGGCCAGTTTCAAGCTTAGGATGAGTTCTTTAAAACAGGGGCAATAACACTCCTGGCCTCAGTGGCCATGCCCACAGAGGAAATACTTCCTGCTTCTTTACAAACTGTCTACTTGAATCATAGTGCAAACTTACATGAAACCAGTCAGGGATGAGAAGGAAAATGGAACTGACAGCAAAAGCTTGCCTGACTAATTAATGCCTTTCTGTAGTGGTTGGAAATCTAAATCTTCCAATATCCACTCCTACTCAGCCTACATACTTGCCTTTTCAATGCTCAAGTATTCTTCCCTGTCAGTAAGGGCCGCACAGTGAAAGCAGTATATTTTTAAAAACGTTGTTGCATAAGTATAATGCAAAGTGAGCAAGTCAGCATCTCATCTCAAAATATCACTTCTTTTTCTGCAGTTGAGTGGGACTCTGAGATGAACTTAGGCTGAAGAGAGGAGGGAAAACTCATAATTTCAGGATGATGGAGAAAGGTTATGCTTGGAGCTAAGACTTTTAAAGTAAGTGGAACACTCAAGAAATGCAGCTGTAGATCAAACGCTAACTAAAGCTTTACCTGTACAGCTTTTTTTTTTTTAAAGTTTGATTTACCACTTTATTTTCGTCTTTACTGGAATACATACGTTATCATCAAAATCTCTCAGACAGAAGTAGCTACAAAAGTGTAAGGTGCCAAATACTTATTCTCCAAAACATATTATCTTGATGCCTACAAAACACTACTCATGCTACACAGCTACATCACACTAGTCATACTTATTACAAACAAAACTATTTAAAAGAGAAGAAGACCTATGACAAAATCTAGCCCTTTTTCTCCCTGAGAAAGATAGAAAAACCCAGACTATCTGCACAGGAGCACTAAGAAGACAGGGTAGTAATTAATGTGGTCAATATAAAAGGCAGCAATAAATTTTTAAATAAATCCTTTGCAAGAGGGAGCTATATACTGAAGCATGCTAAATTCCACTTTGAAACGCCAATGTGTTTGTTATTTTGCTTAGTAAGCGGATAAACGTCGACTTAGGAAAACATTTTAAAACAAAAAAATGGCACTTTCTTATTTGACCATCTGTGGTCTTGCGAGTCAGTCAACCAACAGGTAATATAGACATTCTCACAGTGTAAATACTGCAGGGAAAGCAAAGAATATCCACGTTTAACTGACCATCACTTTGTAAGGGCTGTTCAGAAAATGCTCAGATGAACAAAATTCTAGAGAATCAGTTGCATCTATGGCTTCAGTGTTTATATACTCTACTTAGCTTGTGAGACTACCTGAGATGGACATATATTCTCCCTCTAAACATGACAGAATTTACGTTCACCCAACTTGGTATAAATACAACCCAACTACGTATAAATGCAGCTGGGTTCAACATTTACCTGAGCAGATGTGAGGGCTAGGCTTGCTTGATTTCTAACCTATACATCACCTAGCTTAGGACATATTAAAGTTGGATAACATCCTTAGCATATTCCAGTAATGCAAGACCCCAAACACAGATTCTTTGAAAGCAGTTGAATGAGATGCAAGATTAGGGAATGCATAAATGCTACAAGGACAGAAACTAGCAAAGGAATTTGGGGGACAGAAGTGTCTGTACGACAGATCCCTAAACCTAACAAAGACCTGGAAGGTTTCAAAAGTAGTTTTTTGCTATGTTTCTTGCTGCAAACATCTACATGGCTTTTGACAAGTCTCCTTCTAAAAGGGTCTGCTAAAACATGCTAGGTGACTGACTTTTCATAGCTTTGAATAACTATGACTGATACGTTATATTTAAACATGGTTAACTGTCTTACGAGAGCAGACCTTGAATGAAATACTTTTCAGCAATTACTAATCTACTACTTATTTTAATCTTTTCATCACAGAAAGAACAAATAGTACTAGCCAAATACATACAATACACACATGCCCACTTCAAAAGAAACTAGAGAAGAAAATTAAAAATATCTCTATTAAGCATCATTTATTTGAATGCCCTAATGAAATATAGCAGTCCTTAGACACATACTCAAACCATTTCTCCTTACTCAGTGAAGTAAAAGGGATTCAAGAGTTCACCTATATCAAATCACATAATCCAATACTAATTTACTGAAGAGATTTCTTTGATGCCCCCTCATTAGAAGTCATAATTTTTCAGAAGCATGCAAATGTATCTTTATAGTATTGCCTCTAGAAAAGTACCAATTTCACGTCTGAGATGCCAAATAGAAAGAAAACTAAGGCCAAAAGCATTGCATTACATTTTTTTCAGCATTTTCTACAACATGATATTTTTTAAATGACCAAAGTACACTTTCAGTTTCATTTAAATCTTTCAGAGATAACTGCTCCTGCCGCAAAGCAGGCACTTAAAAAATTAGGAATACACATCTAATGGACACCTCTTAACATTTTGATTTAAGTGACTTTCTCCAAAGCACCTGTGAACTGTGTGGGAAACGAATGTCAAACAAGACTCTCTCCCTGCAACTTTGATAAACATGAAGCAGTGTGTTTGCCACCCCTTATCTCTCTCACCTACTTATCATATCCTGAATCAAATGTACTAGGAATCTAAGAGACAACAGCCGAGTTCACAAGGCAAACCAGATGCACCTCTACTGAACAATAAGGTCCATCCTATACACTAGGAGATGAGAGTACACCAGAAAGAAATGACACTAGTTTTAAAAACATCATAGGGCTTATGAATTAAAGGTTCTCCTATGGCCAATAAGGTTGTCCATTAATTTCCTTATATTTGTGTTCTTATTTTTTATTGCTTTAAGTGCTAAGTTTTGTAAGTTTTAGAAATGGAAACTCTGATGTTGAAAAAAAGTGGATTATTTTGTCCATTGTAGTTATACAATCTTTAATCTAGATCTTCTAGATCTTCAGCAAATCTCACACCAGGAGAGACCAGCATATGCAGAAGCAAATGAAAGTTGCTATCTTTGCATGTGCTGAGTGAGGGTTCATACCTTTTTCCAGGAAAAATGGAGGAGGGGGGAAAAAAAAAAAAAAAAAAAAAAAGCTATCTTGAGACACAGATCTTCCAGCTTTCCTTTACTGTTGTAAATACTACTGCTGCTGCCCACCGGCCTCTACTTTTCTTCTTTTATTCTTTATCACACCTTTGAATCAGTTGCTGTCACATTTTCTTCTGGTGTCTGCTCATCTCTCTTACAGCTCTAATCCATTTTCCCCCTCCCAACTCATATGTTCTCAGCCTTCTCATTTCCCTTCATAACCTTTACTGAATGGCTCCAATCTCTACATTTATCCCACCATGCAGTTCCAGCATGCTCCTGAATCTGTTCCCTCTTCCTCCTCCCCTTTCTTAAGCACCCACAAACCCCATCCCTCTTCATGCAACCAGGCAGGGTGGAAGGGGTGGGAGGGAGGCAACAAAAAGCTCATCCATTAAAGATATCTTCCTGCTCCCATTTAAAGTCTCTCTCTTTAAAAAAAAAAAAAGTATCTCAAATACAGGCAGCAGAGCTCTCCGATGAGACCAATTGCGAGAATACATTAATATACTAGACAATAGATCGCCCTAAACTGGTCCTCAAATACAGCAGCATCATTTATCTGAAATGTTTCCAAGTGAAGTTCAGACTTAGGCACATGACTAACACTGGAAATTTCCACTCAAACCATTAAGGTCTGCAAAGTTACAAGTAATTGAAAATAAAACTTCATAATAAAAGGTGTTGAACTACTTCCTTTACCACTATTTTTCTTTTCTATACAGTAGATATATAGCATATATAAAAAAGATCTATCATAAATACAAGATGAACCATACATATTCATATAGAAATCCAACATATTTTAAATGTTCTCCACAGTAAGAGCTCTGCTAGTCTGTGTGAGATCAGTCAGGCCAGACAAAAAACACGAGATAATAAAAACACTACACAAATTTAAACACCTCCTATTGCCATATTCATCATACCAAAGCCCAGTTTATGTCTCATTTTGAGTCCATCTGGATACAGAACTATCTCATAACAAATAAAAGCCTGCATATTTGTGTATATGTGGGAATCATACTACAAACAATCTTAGAACTGAATTTTCCATTTTACTTCTTAAAACTGCGTTCCACCTTTGAACGCTTTCCGCTTCAGGACAGAATCCACTTCTAAATTTCCCACAAACCAGACGCTTGAAAGCATTTGTAATTTAGTATGAAAGAACTACTTTTGACAAAATTAAAGGGCTGGGTATGGGTTGTTTTGTTTTTTTCCATTACATAAAATGTATAAATTGTAAAGTAAGTAGTAAAAGATTGTAGTAATAGAAGTAAAAGATTGGCTAGAAACACCAAATCTAAACTATGTATTACATATTTTCAGCTTAGCAAAACAGCATGGAGTAGAGCCCAATTTCTATTTCAAAATAAAATTTTATTTTAGACACCTTCCTGTGGATGTTTCGCTTTCAATGAACTGGCATTTTTCAACGGAAAAACATTCCACCGGAAAATTTCCAACCAGCTCTAATACTGACTTAAGAGACACATGCAAAATTTAATTCTTTTTTTTTTTCTCTTGTCTGCTAGGAATTGCTTCCAGACACATTGTATTACCTCAGGCCTTCATCAACTGCTTTTCAGTTGCAGAAACCTCTGTATGTAAAAAACCACTCCCTACAGTATTATGGACATGAATATAATCTTACTCAACTTGGACAGCCCTCAGTGGGTCACAGAAGTCTATTTCAACAAAGAATAGCTAAAGCAATTAAAGATGTGGCCCATAAAATGCATCACCATATTTAAAAAAAAAAAAAAGTATCAGATGCTTCCTAAAAAAAACAGAAATAAAAAATACTTTATTTCTTTTGCTGTTTTGTATTTTCACAACAGTGATTGTAGAGGCTTTTACCAGATGCTCCAAAATTTTTGCCAGGTTGTGCTCAAATGAAACAACTTACTGAATAAGAAATGATCTGGAGGTTAATAAAAAATTACCAGCTTCATAAGTTTCCACAAATACTAAACTGAAAACATCAGAGAATTTTCAGCTATCAGATATTTTAATACTTCAGTTTTCTGTTTCTTTCTGAGGCATACTCAGAGCAACAGCTAAAGGAACTGTAATGTCCTTCTGGGACAGGAAGACTAAGGTTTCTGTAAAAAATGTTAAATTAATTTTTATAGTGATGCAAAGTCAGGGAAGGGTTGTTAAGGGATGGCCTCTTGCCATAGGGTGGAGTTTTGTTTTGGTATCCTTTTAGAGTCTGCAGGTGTTTGGCAGGAGCTGAAATCAGGGCCAGCTGTGATATTTCAGCTCTGATATTTCCCTCCCCATATTTCTCAGAAGTGATGCATCGGGGTGATGTCTTACACCTGATGTACTCAACTTGTGTGGTATGACTGTAACTGCTCTGTTAAAAGAAAAAAAAAGAAAAAAAAAAGAAAAAAAAAAAAGAAAGGTACCATCCTAGGGCTCTCATTTTTACTGGCAGCTGGCAGCATCCATACAGCAAAATTCATCAATGAGTATGGCTTTAATTTGGCAAAATATTAACAAACAATTGAGTAAACTGCCATTAATACGTCTGGTTATTTAGTTGTTTCTTAAGTACCAGCTATGTGATGAGCTTAGTGATACTGTAAAAGGACCATGAAAGAAATTACATTGGGAAAGAGCGAATGACAATGTTAATACTAAAAATAATAGTAATAATATTCTCCTTGCTTAACCGGTAAAGATCTTTGTTCTTGCATAGTTAGCTGCGGTACAGCACGTACCTGTTGTTGTTTTGTTTTATCTTTTGGGAGAATTTGAATAGTTTCTAATAAAAATGGTATTCTCTTTTAAGTTTGTTTTGTTTGGAAAACCTCAAACCACGTTCTATTTCATACACATGTTCCCAAGGGTATGTTAAATAGGACCAAACTGAGGTCACTAGTAAGTTTTTAAAACTTTTTAAGAATTCCTTTAATGTTTTGTACGATCTTGGACTAGTTAAAAGAACATATTTCTAAAATAGAGTTTGAAAAAGTTTGACTGTAAAAAGCTTCAAGAAAACAGTCTATACTGTACTACTAAGAACTCGTAAGAACTTCCACAAACATTCTGTCCTCTGTCTTCATTTTTAAGAAAATTGCCCCCTTGGCTACTGTATCTGCCCCTGTTTCTCTCAGCCATTTTACACATATATGCTGAAGCACACAGGCATATATTTGTATGCACAGACTGATTGACTTAGCAGTACAAGTGGCTGTGGTATTCATTTTAACCTCACGAATGAATAAAAGATTATAATCAGTTGGGAAAAATGGATATTTCACTCCATTCATGGAAAAAACAGTATCACCTGGCACTCTAACTTAGTGAAAAAATTCATGTTTTTTGGCAGCTCCCTTGGAGTACAACTGAAGCAGTTAACGATATTAACAAAATGTCCTGGGATCAAAAAATGTGTTGTTTTACCTCAGTTTAAAAAAGCTACACAAACCATGCTTGGCCTTCAGAGTCCCAATGTCCGTTTAGTTAAAATAAACTAATATTTGAAAAAAAAAATCCACGTTCAGCTGATTAAATTCCGTTATACCACATCAGTCCTGTCTTTTAGCTTCTCTTTCCCATCTCCTCAGAGTTGCTTCCCTTCCTGCCCTACCCTTCCCAGGATTTTGGTCTTTGGCCAGTAACTTCCCACTGAACCAGAAAGCTTATTGTGGCATTACTGACAGCAATGCTGGTATATACTTTGATGAATGTTGACATATTCACAGTGCGTCTTGGTCACCAGTGATGTAAGCCTGCATAAATATATATAAGATATATATATATGTGTGTGTGTGTGTGTGTGTGTGTACATGTGCATATAAAATGAATGATTTTTGCTTTACAGCTACCAAAATCGGTAAATTATTAGGAAGACAATGTTCACAAAGGTCATTGAATTGTCTTAACATTCAAATCTCCCAGTTATGTATTTTGGAGGATTTTCTATGGCTCATAACACTCAAAGTGGGAAGTATTCAGACTAGGTAACAAGATCTAAGCATATTGTATTAAGGGTAGATTAGTTTGTCCATATTTAACTTCAGCAGGTTTGGTATTTTTCTGGAGCCTATGCAGTAGTTGAAAGCAAGTGCACTTAAAAGCAGATTACTGGGTACAATAAACTAATTTTAAATCACACTCTTAACATTTATTGTTACACAGTACTAGTAACTAAGGTTATTAAATACAAGTTAAGTGACATTTCTCCTAAACATACACGGGTGCTGTAAATAGCTTGACTTCAGAGCTATCCCTCTCAAGGTTAACCCTTTCCCATTTTTCAAGACCTAAAAGAAAAAAATAAGAGTCCATTTTTTTTTTCCTTCAATAGAATGATAACTGTGAGAAAATGTTAAACAAAGCAGAGCACGCCAAAAGGGGAAATAAATTCATAATACTCAACATCACCACAAATGCTGTCTGTTAGTTTCCAATAGTAATAAGAATGCAGTGACTGAGTGCCACAGCAGGGTGTAAAAATGCAAGTAGTTTCATCAGAAAAATTAAAGAACAGTATGCTCCTTTCTGAGAAAATATTTTGAAACAATGGATAGGCTAATTCTGCCATACTACTAAAAATGCAGGATGAACAAGGTCACAAAGCTAATGCTCTTTTCAATTTGGGCTGCAATTGCCATCCATAATAGAGATTTAAAGGCCCTTAAAAATGACACTCATTTTGGAACTGATTTTTTTAAAAATATGCAGGAGCATCAAAAGAAACACAGGATGTTTTTTCAGTGTTGCCCCAAATATAATCAGACAACCAAGTAAAGCCAACTAGGTAAAGTGAAGACTCCTGCAGTATGTTCTTCAAAACCCAAACTTAATCCCTGTAAAACTATGAAGTGAGAAAGTTGGCCCAAGCACCCGCTACAGCATGGTGCTACCTCATTTCAAGCAGAAAGAGCAAATTAATCTGAGAAGAGGCAACTTCACTTTGTCACTGTGGTAGCCACATAAACATCCCTTAAAGTATAATAAATCTCTACGGTAGAAGAATATGTTTGTTTGCTGTTCTTTCCAAGAAGCTATAACCATATTCATGCTCCTGACAGACGCTTCCAGACAATATATATAGACACATACTAGATTGGTATTTATTTTAATGACCAATCTCTCACTTTTTTTTCCGGGGGGGGGAGGAGTGGTGCTGAGGGCAAGGAAGGGGGGAGGTTACTGAAATGAACGAGGAATTTTTTCATTCTTGGTCTTTTGTTTCTTCATGACACCCATTTATGAGTAGAACTTCAGATACAGTCTTGCACTCTAAAAAAATGCACTGTCCTTGTTGAAAAGGCTACTTGCATTATTAGAAATTATTTTAAAGAAGCTTCAATGCACAGTAGAATAACTCTAAAATACTATTACACTGAATCTGCGTTAGGATCATGAACCCAGCCAAAGCCAGAGGGTAAAGAAAAGGGGAGCGATCACTGAACATACAGATGTTACAACTCTACAGGTGCTAGAAAGTAAAAATATCCTGTAAGTATAGATGGAATTCAGTAAAATATTTACAAAAGCTGAATCACTCTCACTTCAGGAAACCACTAGCCCAAGAAAAGATTAAAATCTTTCTTCATCAGATTTTTTGTTTCATGTTCACATTTCCATTTAGAATTTAGTCCTTTTTTTTTCCTGAACAGTACAGATTCTGGTTATCCATATTCTACAGAAAAATAAAAGAAAAAAAAAGATTTCTCAGAAAGAACAAGAAGGTTACTTTTCTGAACATTTATCTGACAGATTTGCTTAACAGTATGTTACATTTTCTTCCCTTGCTTTCCTAGCCACTGCTGAAGGACAGATTCCACAGAGGACATGAACACCTATACACTGTGGCAAAGCACGTGTTCGCAAACATGTAAGTAATTTGAGGATGTGTAATGTCATTTCTTACTACACCACGGGAGGAAAAGTGACCATTATTCGGTATTTGTAAAACACATGTAATAATGTATAGAAAAGGCTTGGTGAGCGCAAACCTGAGGATCCGAGAATACTTGCTGCATGCTGTGGATTGGACCATATGGAACCCCACTACCTTCAAAGAGCTGCAACCATTTGATCGTTGTTTTTTCAGAAAACCTAAGAACAAATAAAAAGCATGTGGTTTAAACTCCATGCCTCAAATTCTGAGGAATGAACAGCACGTCTCCTCCCTCTCTCACTGCCTTCATCCTCTCCCCACTGATTTCATCCTGGGCAGTCAATAACATAACAAAAATATAGTACACGTGTTGGTCGGAAATGCAAAAACCAAAGCCACAGGGGAAAGAACTGAGTTGACTTATATTCCATCTGATTGTCTGAAGCAATCCTGCAATGATGTAAAGCTAAATTATCAGCAGTTTCAAATGGGGATCAATGGGCTTCCTCCAGACCTTAATTATACTGACATGCTCCACATTTGTTTTCTTTTAGGTATTTATTTAACAATAAAAGGATAGATATAATATGGGTATGAGTCTAACATACAACACTGTTCACTAAAGGCTGATTTAAAGCACCATGGTGTTTTTCCTCTGTTACATCCAAAACATATGTCAGAATTAACATTTTTGGTCAGATAACAACACTGACTACATATTTATTTGGGGTATGATTGTATAATCTGGCCTAAGGACATCCGGTTGAGTACATACACATTGTGCCTATGCTGTTCAGTCCAAAGGGCCACGTCATTTTGCAGCATTCTAAAAGTTTAGGTTATTTCTCTGTAGTAATTCCATTCCAGAATTGGTAGTTCAGTTCTCCTGTCTTTCACCTCTTTGGAGAGAAACCTTTTTTTTTTTCCTCCATGCCTACTTTCCAGTGCTAAATACCTGAAAAACACATACTCCTGAAGCATTCCCAGCTACTGTATTTTCTGTGGCCCTCTGAAACTGTGAAGCAAAGGTGAACTCCTTTGGCATTCTTATCTAAAGTTTCATGAAGATAAATAGCACAGAGGTTCTCCACTAATATAAAGGAAAGATCTACTCCATCGTGTGTACAATACTGAAAAGAAATGAAGTGAGATTAATGGAAATGAAACTAATAGACCCCTACATAAAAGGCACACCAATTCCTAGCGTTCCGTAACCCTTCGGTTCCTAGTTGATAAGTATTATCATGAATAACATTCAGTTTTACTTGCAGCAAATGTCCACATGCCAAAACCTCCAAAGCTGTTCCTGGTAGAAGTACGTAAAGTTAACAGACAGCCAAGCATGCCCCCAAACACCAAAGCAATCACTATCAATCAGTACAAAGGCCAACTTTACAAGTCTTTTCTAATATATTTGCAGCAATTGGCTGAAAATTATTTTACTATATTTAGAGACTGAAAAACAAAACAAAAAAGAACCACAGTGATGATGATAGGTTTCTATGATATTAAATATACTGCACAGGTATGGATCCAAACCTTTGAAGTAATGCATTTTTTGCCTGTGCAGGAGGAACTTTCCCCCCAGCTTTCATGAAATTAATTCTGACACTCAAAATATTTTTCACTCTGGAAAAAATAGGAATATAAACACGTTTCACATTTCTCTTCCCCAGAAATATGGATTTTAATAGTAAGAGTAAAAATTACCAGCTAAAAAGTGTGAAGATACCTAATACCAGCAGATATGAAGAAGTAATATCAAAAAAAAAAAAAAAAAAAAAAAAAAAAAAAGAACAGAGGAAAAGGCTAAAAATGTACTAATTGTGTCATTGCAAAGCACTACTTCTGAAGAAAACAATCTTGCAACTTGCGATTATACACATCACTGCCCATTAAAGTTATTCCAGGGTGAAGCTGTAGTTAGAAACAAAGATGAAGCCATCTTGGACACGTCTATGGTCCACCTTATTTAGTATCCGATCTCTCACAACACTCAACTAGGCACGTCAAAGAAAGACAAAGAAAAGAAAGTTAACCATAGAGAGAAACATATCTGCTTTCCTCCTCAATGACTACAGACTAATCTCTCAGAAAAGCATGATTTTGGTCTATAATGCAAGTTATATTTTCCTTCAATGCTCATTGTTTGGCAACAATTCTTAAAATGCGCATATTCTTTCTGTTCATAAACTTCTATTACTAATGTTTGGGGCTCAACCAACTGCCTAACCTAAATATTTTTCCATAAAAGAGTTTCCCATGCTATTCATAATATCCTTTACATTTTTCTGACCTTTTCCAAGTTCTTTATTAATCCTGTTGGAGATAAGTGGAACTATCGAGAGGAATCACCATTTAATTACTTAGCAGCATTGTATTATTTCTATATTACTGTCATTTCCATTTCTTGCTGTTTCTATCCATCTTCAGTGAGCTTCCTGGGGAACGCCCAGCCCCTCTCCTGAGGCTGATGCAGCTTATTTAGAACCCTGCAAAATGTATGAGCAATTTGTTTTCCTTCCTTCGGTGCATTTATGAACACTGCCTTCAACTACCATCCCATTCCACATCAATATACATTAGTTTTTTATAGCTCTTCCTGGTCTTAAATTACCTAATTATTGCATATTGCCTACAAATATTGTTCTTTCTCCTCTTCAGATCGCTACAGTTAACATAAGACCTACAAGAAAGCTGGTCACCTGCTCTCAGCCTGCAAGGAAAATCAAAATTATGTTTTATTCTCACTTTTTTTTTTTTTTTCTGTTTCCTAAATTTAGATCCTGACCATATTTGTCCATCATCTTGCCACACCTAAGCATCTTTAGTGGCTTTTGACTGGAAAGCTTATTAAAAAAAAAAAAAAAAAAAAGAAGAAGAAAAAGGTCTTCTCAAAGTCTACATTTGTCTTAACCATTCTGAAATAACCACTGGTTTACTGATAATGTCAAAGCAATGTAATAGAACACTGACGCACAAGTTCCTTTCCACAAATTGTGCACATTTGAGTCTAGAAAATTGCACTACTTAATATTTTACTATATATATTTGCAAATCCATCCAGTTAGTGAATGTAACTGTAAAGCTTACTGGTCCGTTTTTCTCTGTACCTACTCACCTTTTAAATAGAGATAATATTTGTTATTTCAATTCTCCAGCATAGCTCTCTATATGAGACTGTGCTGACTTGGGCTAGCAACACAGCCACTTCACTCCTGAGAGATGCTCCATAATTTGTAGCCTGCTAAAACCCGTTTTTATGAATTACTAGTTTTTTCCACTACTATTTTTTTCAGATATCCTCTGCTATTATCTCTTTTTATTAAGAAAACACATCTGTAAGAGTACTTTGAAATTGTGCTGAAGACCAAAACTAAGAAGTGATTTTCATTCTCAATAATATCTGTCATCCATGATCATTTCCCTGATCAATTAGTCACGAACAAAGTCAGGTTTGTGCACTGCTATGTTATATTCTTAGCAGTTCTTTTTAATAAAGAGATTATAAATGTTTACCTCAATTTAAAAAAACAACAAAAAAGAAATTTTAGATTTGAAGGATACTCAGAGCGATTGAGTACAAGGTGAGGTAAGTACAAGTTTTGCAAAACATATGTGGGATATAGAAGCTTCTGAAAATTTAGCTTTTGCTTATTGTTTTACTTCCTATGAAACAGGCAAAAACTTACATAATTCTGTGGAAAATAAGTGATATTCTGCTTAACAAAATGTTTAATTTGAAGGGAAGATTCAACCTGATAATGACTGTCCTAGTCTTACTAATTTATTTAATGCTGGTTGAAGAGAATTCCTAAAAGCTTTAAACTCAAGCAAAGATGTAAAATCCCACATTCTACCACCCACAGAGGAGACATGCATCATTTTGTCTTGAAATGGAAACTCTTGACCTAAATCTGATGTAGAATAGCTTCCTTTATTTGTGGTGAAAAGAGGCTGTTGAGAGCATATTGTTAAGCAAACTGTTTAAAAACAAAACAGAACACCACCGCTGCCAATAAAGGTCTATTATGCAGATTTTGAGAGCAGCAGTATTGAAGTATTTGGTTCATTCAGTTGTGTTTTCTATATTGAAATATCCATTGCACAGCATGAATGGAAAAATGTGCTTTGAAAACTAATTAAAGATAACAGCAGGAATTTTACAATGCTCAAGTTTATATATCTCTGATGTCAGCTACACAAACTTTTTATTTTTGTGTGCTAACTTATGTCCTTCTCTTTGTGTGTGTGTGTGTGTGTGTGTGTGTGTGTGTGTGTGTATATGTATATATATATATATTTTTTTTTAGAATAGCATTTACACTAATAAATACCATAAGCTTTCCAGCTTTCCTCCTAGCAAAGGGCTGATGCTTAGTTTGCTAAATCAACTGACATGATCTCAGGACTCCAAAACACTACCTTGAAGATTGGGACTTCTCAAAAGAAAAAAAAAGACTGGAATTCTCTCCTGAAAAAAGAAAGCTCTATCAGTGGGCATCTTCAAGGCCTTGTCAATCTTTTTTCCCTTACCATTTGTTTTAAAACTTTCTTCTCTGCTATATTATTGCTTCTTACATTTTCCTACTTGGAATGTAAGTTCTTCCTTTTCTTAATTAAAAAAATACAATGCCATCTGCTCTCTTTCAGTAGGAAGAAGCTAATTATTTTTAACAAAAAAAAAAAAAAAAAAGCCTAAATCATGGTCTATCTTCCTAACTTAAAAAGCCGGTGACAGAATAATGCTTAAGACTGCACAGCATCTGAATTCTGAGGCAGCATACTTGCAAGTGAATCTTCATCCGGCCACAGAGTCCCCTGATACTGAGTGACTGCAGGAAGGCTCAGACCATATGACTCACACTGTAGAACTACAGCTTATCACATATGTCCAAAGGAATCCCTTTTTCCCATAAAATACTCCATCTGTTACAGATATAATCACATAAATGCCATTTAAATTATCTATGATTTATTTCTAGAACCAGTTCAAATCTGTAACTTCGTTGTCTTCAATTATTACCAGTTATTTTCAAACTTCAAAAGAATTACTTTTTACCATCCTAGTCTGGTATGAAGCTTGACTGAAGGCTCATTCTAAAACTACTTGGAAAAAAAAAAAACAAAACAGGAGGATATGTACTAAGATGGAGAACAAATCCATTGCTAGGATCTTCATTGCAAAGCGTGTAGGTCTTCACTTAACTAGATAAGTTAGCAGTATTTATGATGTTTTATTTCATGTTTTAGGCAGAATTCTCAGCTGTCTGCTGAGACTGAATTACACAGCACGTATAAGGATACTAAAGCTGTGACATCAAAATGATCCATCACATTCTGCCACCTTTAAAATTAAAAATCAAAAATAAAAGGTATGTCATGCTTAAAAATGTTACAAGAACAGGAAGTTTAGCATGGGTTAATGAGGTGAGCAAATTTAAATCTTCTTTCGTGGGAAGAATGAAACTAAGTACTTTTTGTCAAATTCTTAAATTTAGCAAGTACAATTATAAAAAAAATACTATATCCACTCAGTAGATTAATGCAAAATAAATAAATACAGAACAGTACAAGAAACAGCCTAACGTGGTTAACATAAGTTTGAATTCAAACATCAAACAAAAGACTGTTTCTTTATACAAGCCACAAGTGTAGTTTTGTTTCTTAAAATAACAAGACCTAAATCCCCTTCCTAACCATTTCTAATAATCACCTGTCAAATTCATGAGGACATTTTTGCTGCAAATTTCAAAAATCTGAAACAATCAGCTCTGCGGATGTGTTGCTGCTGCGCAGAGCAGAACAAAGAACTTCTGGATGTCCAGGTAAAGAAGAAGGTAGAAACACAAGCAAGTGCTTTGCCTGGTGCATCTGCAAGTGACATGATTGTAGATCTCCTCAGGAAAACATCTCCATTTGCTTCCAGTAACAAAACTTTGTTTCCACTTTAACCTAAATTGGTACAACCTCTTAAATGCAAAGTAATAAGGTGGAAATCATTTTGAGATTTATGTACAGTGCCTTTTCTAATTTTAACTTAGGTTTCTATAATTGGGCTAGATGGGTCAAGAAGTTAAAGGGAGAGTGGATCATTAATTGCCCTAAAGAAAGAGCATGTCTGACTCGCATCTTTTGAATTTTCTTGAATTAAATAGTGTTAATGGATTAAAGAACCATACCTGTGATTTCCATTAAGTTGCAATAAATTCCTCACCTTTCTAATTATCTGTGTAGAACTGTTTTGTTTTAATAATCAAGGAATCTTTTTTCTTTAACTGACCAGTCCAGACAAACAGACAAAATATCTGACATTTCTCACTACAAGAACAGGAAAGAAGGTAGACAGTAGCAGAGGGCTGCACTGCAATATACAGGGAAGTTGGTACGACTAAGAATGAAGCAGCAGCGCTCGGAGTTCAGAACACCCAAGCCACGGAGAACACTAGGGAAACAACATGGTTAGTCCTTGCTGTGCCCCACCTCGCAACAGTTCTGCTTCACAGCGCACTCAGTTCAGGTGCCTTCCCATGTGATATGCCACAGAGGTGGTGAGACATACCTGCTACCAAGAAATCACCTTCATCAGCCACATACCAGCATTCACAAGGGAGCTTTCATAATAGGTCTGAAACATGGTATCAAGAAAGCATTTTGTTTGTTTGGGATCAGGTTTTTATTTCATCGTTCAACAAAACAAAGATTTCTAAAGCGTGAATGAATCCACTAGCGTATATTCTTTGTAAATATCCTATTATCCATGTCTCACAGGAAAGATGCCATCACTGCTACATCATACAAGGACGCGCACGCCCTCCTATCTCTCTAAAGGATAAAGCCACCCAACTGCTTGCAAAATACGCTTGGAAAAACTACTGAACCAAAATATTGGCTCTTTTCTGTCCACCCCAGATGAAGCTTAAGTCAATTAATTTAAAGAAGCAATTTGGACATGTACCATACAGAGAGGGAAGAATTACATCTACAATTCTGTGGTGCTTTTTACACATGGTCTATCAAGAAAACCTCCTATGTAGTTGTTAAAACCCACAGTGGCATTCTTGTGTTTTCTAGCATGACCCAAGTTTGTGGCTCTCTGTCTGCATCTTTTCATTTTGCCAATGGTGTATTTACTTTCAAATTTCTTCAATATTTTCTCTCCTGCCTCCTAATATGCAATTTCTTTCACTTGACTATTAACTAATAACTTTTTAATATATAAAAGCTTTGTACACTTTCTTACACTATGGAAGACACTATACAAAATAAAATTGTAGAAAAAAAAAGTTTTGAAAATTCAAATAATACATCACTGTCCCTTAGTGTACCATAAAAATACAATTAGAGTTTTCAAAGTGTTTGCTCTACTATGTACTCAATAGGCTGCAAGTGTCTCCATGTTAGTGTCAAATTAGTCTCTTCTCGGTTACTGATTAATCACTCAGCATGCCACAATAGACCTTGGAAATCTTTGGGGTCAACTTCATTGTACTGACATGCTTTACTGATGAATATGTGGGCTCCTATAAAAGATGTCACAGACAGCAGATTATAAGTGATAACTACATAAAGTACAGCTTAGATACATGTAGATACCACAAATCCATCCTGAAACTTCTTTTAAATGTCTACATGCTTTAAATATTAATATAGTGAGTTTGTAATATAAATATTGATAAATTCTCCCCTTTATGTGCAGGATTTGTGCTATACATGAACACACATTCATATTTTTTCATGGTCGTTTGCATGCTGTTTTAAAATCATATATAATTTTTAAAGAACAGTGTACAGAAGAGATGAAAATACGACCATATTGTAAAATATAAATGTTTCTATGACTTTTGCATAGCAAAATCCGGCATGTTCCAGAACTAGCTCTTGTTGGATTCAGAAAATGTTAGACCACGTACATATTTGAAATGTGGCCCTTTTCCCAAACCTTCCTCTCCCTCTCTCAGGTAAGCAAATGGGCTGTAACTTTTTTATGTACAGAAGGAGCCAAAATTAAGTGAAAACCAGCTACATGAATATGTGTAATAGCAGATTCAGAATAACAGAAAGCTATATAGATATTGTTGCTCTTCTTTTTAACTAGTCAGGTACAGTAATGCCTGATGAGTGGCCTCCTTCAAAAAAATCAATGGAAAAATTTCCCTTGATTTCAGCAGCCTTGTAATTAGTAATGCATGTTATCTGGGGGGGGGGGCGAGAAGGAGGAGGGGGAGCAGCAGATCTCTTTACAAGAACAATTCTGAGTGTCACACTTGCATCTGAAAATGCTTAGAAGTTTACCAACCAAGGAAAAAAAGAAAGCACAGAAAATAAACATAACCTTACCTAAGCCAAAAATCAGATACTTGGCAGACCCTTGGTCTCCCTCAGTTGCACGTGCAGAAGTGAGCACGCTGAGTTTAAGGATTTTCAAACAAGCTGTAGCAGTTCAGTAGCTGAGGCCCAAACAGCCCAACCAGCTCTGCAGTGACAGCAGGGTGGAGGCCTGGGCAGAGTAAACATCCTCAGCTGCACCAGGCTGACCTGGAGCAGCTTTCAGATCTCTCGCACTTGTCCTGCTGCAGGGGCAGGCAAGCAGATGCCCATTTCTGTGAAGTTAGCAGCAGTGACTTCAATCTCAACAGCCCCAGCTTGGGGAAAAAAGCGGGTAGTGAGGGGTAAGGGTATTTACAGGGAGTGGGAGTGCCTCACCAAATGTGAATTTAACAGCGCTTCTCCTCAGGCAATTAAATATTTTACAATACCCTTTCTTCTTAGGTGCTCTCCTCCTCTGTTATTTGGTGGAAATAATTTAGCAGAGATCTCATTAACTGAGGATCAGGTTCCTCTGTGTTTCCTTCCTGCTCATTTCTTTTCCCTTCACACTTACATATGCAGTGCACAGCTGTGGTGCAGTGAAGAGTAAGGGCTTTAAGATGTAAGTGCTAGGAATAGAAGCTCCACCCTGAATCATTTCCAGCCCTAACACTTCTGATTTTAAGTCTACAGTCATTTAGATCTCTAGACGATGTGGATTCATTTAGCTGTAGCTGCAGGAGCACTAATCATGATGAATTTATGTGTTTTTCATTATACTAGCCGCTTCCCTTGAAAGGCTGGAGGAATGTCCCCCGTTCCCTTTCCCCAATGCACACGTACAACCTCACACACTCTGTTCCACTTAGAGGTTCATTTCCCTAAGTACTTTGGGGTATACATTTACCTGGACTGTCTTAAAATGTGTCTGTGTTACTGAGGTGCTAGGTGGGATTAATGTTCACATTCAGGAATAATTTGAAGAAGGAGGTCAACAGATTCAGCTCCCTTCCCCAGAACAGCTTCTCCTGAAACTGGCATTATACCAACCTCTGCACAGATGTATCTCAAATTACACACACTATATGTATGTGTGTGTGTATGCATATATAATTATATATATATATGTAAGTATATATATAAAAATATCCCACACTGTGCCTGGTACCATTCTGTTTCAGAGGAATCACAGGTGGAGAGAGGAGGAAAGGGAGCAACAATTAAAACTTGCTTCTCTTGGATGGATGTACATCTAACTCACAAACCAGAGGTTTGCACTGGATACATAAAAAACAAAATGCTCTGTAGTCTGTCAGTTCTCACATGAGCTGGAAGTCTCAGGGGCCTCTGTAGTAGCCATTGAACCCGACCTCCACCCAGGTTGGGTCATTTTAAATTTGGCTCTTGGCATACGTCCAAGACAAGGAGCCATTCAGAGGCAATTTGCTTTTGTCAGGGTTCTGGTTCATTTCCATTTGGGGAAAGCATCACCTAAGTGAAGAGGAAGATTCAGAAGGCACTGAAACTCGCCTTTTTTTTTTTCCTTTTCTTTTCTAAATCAAACATAGTAGATGTGCAAATGTTGGCAACAGGAGGAGAATGAGGAAATAAGTTGGGAAAGCAATAGTAAGTGGAAGATGATGATGGCAACAGGAAAAGGGGAGCATGGGAGAACAGGGCAAGAGACGGGAAAGGGATAACAGCACTGATAGGAAAGGGTGCACTATATTCTGTGTTCCTATATTCTTCTTCCCTGTGCATATACTATGACCTAGTGGTCCTTGCAGCACTGTATTCGCTTCCTCACAGAAGATGGGAACTAAAAACACTCCACCTCTCTAAAGGTCCAGGGCTGTTTCCTGTAACTCCCTCCCCTCAGCCCCACGTAAGAAACCAGTCCCCCAGATGCAGCGTATCATTCTGGAGTGGTCGATGCGCCAATCCTTTTCATTGAGATCTGACCATCTCCAGAGGTATGTGAATTTATCCTCCCTGCCTGCCCCCCTTCCTTCCTCCTCTTTCTCCCTCTCTTTTTTATGTGGCCTCTGTAGAGAGAGCTGAGATGTTGGCAGCAGACAGCAAGCACACAGAGGCTAAGGTGAAGAGCTGAGAATAGATGTGCTTCACTCTTCAGATCTGTCAGGGGAGAGAAGGAATGAGAAAACTCTTTCTGAAAGGAACGGAACAATTTGCACCTCTCTGAACTGTTGTTTCAAGCTATATTTATCTTTCAAGCCATATTCATCTCCATCCTGTACTCTCACTCAGCTCTAGACATCCGACTGTGATGAATAGGTCATTTCACACCTTTCTGAAAACTCTTCTGTCTAAAGGTCAGTTTCTTCTAAGTGCTCTATAATCCCCATGCTTATCTAACTGCCTTGAAATCTGGTACAGTTGCCACAGGTGGTGAGTAGAATTATTGATCTAAATTAAAGGTCATTTGAGTCAAAAATTCCCAAGATACAGACCTTTAACAAAAAAAAAAAAAAAAAAGCATTCTTTAACACTGACCCATTGTACCAATGTTTCCTTTGTACACATATCTAGAATCAAATCCTGGCCAAAGAAGCTCAATTGCTTAACATTTACCCTAGCAAATGAAAGGCATCTCCTGCCTCCATGGTATTCAGAGTTTTCAAAATGTTTTCAGATGTTTTCAAAAATTTTTGCTCTACACATACAGTGAATTAAATGCTCAGGACTTCGGGGAACTCCTCACCCTCAAGCAGGTCTAAACATCTCTAAGTAAAACCTGGGAAATCTCCGTCTAAGAGGAAGAGGTTATAAATCCTTCTTCCTTCCTCTACTAAGGGCTCATGAATTGAAGTCAGTCCATTTTGAAATTTAAGAAAAATAGGAAAGGAAAAGGTAACCGATACCTACAGAAAGAACTCCAAATATTCCTGTGATCCAGGATGGAGACAGATTATACGGGTCAATGGAAGCCCAGCCAAGGGAAGACTACAGCAGGGATCTCAGCAAGATTATATTGGCATCATCAGCTTGGAAAGAAAGTGTGCAAATATCTACTGGGCAATAGTAATGATAATATGGATAGTAGAGTTCTAAATTTCTACCATACAAGTGATTTTTAAAGCACGAATAACTTAGATGGACAGCAAGGATGTATAAACTGAAAAAAAAAAAAAAAAAAAAAAGGTGCAAAAATAAGTTATGGGAAAGAGAAGGAGATAAAAAAAATCTATGTTTCCTTTCATATGTTTATAGTCACCATAAACACTTGTTAAGATGTTGGGATAGGCCACATCCATTAATTTTTTGACTCGTCTTATCAGCAGCAACACTTTCAAATTATTCCATTGCATGACCATAATTTCCATTTATTTTTCTAGGTATATTAAAAAGAGAGGGAACACTCAGGAATCATCAGATTCCCATACAAAAAAAAAAAAAGAAAAATTTTACCTGCTTGCTAATTCCATTGCAACAATACCCTCCACAAAAAGTTTCTCCAGCTCAAGTCAGATGCAGCCTGCCCAGTGAGTCATGGATGAAAGGCCTAAGTAAATCCTTAAAAGACTTTTATGTTCCTTTTTGCCTTTCATCACACAAAGGACAGGTTCATCTCAAAAACAAATGTGGTATGATGATAGTAGATCTCACTGCTGTGATAATCACAATTCTTCTAAGCTGCTCCAGCTAATGGGTCCATAAATTCACCATGGATGGATAGTAGAGTAGATGCAGTGAGTGTAACTAGTAGGACTGAAGGCATTTATTATCAACTGATGTACCTTAAGGCTAGATTTTCTGTGCTATGGAACCTGTAAGCAATCTGTGTTTTAATTAAGATCTTTTTCAGTGGAATCTTGTCATTATTATTTTGTCATTTCCCTTTATTTCTCATGGGATGACATTTTTCAGCACTGACAAACTGTTCATTTACTTCTCTAAGTAACTACAGCAAAAAAATGAACAACATAAAAATTTACAAATAGTGCATTAGCAAATAAAAGCAGACTTACCATGAAATGTGTATGAAAACATGTGCAACATCCACTAAAGTGCCAAAGATGTTTGTTATAGCCAGTGTTTCAAAACTGAATGCCAGATGAATTCACAACATAAGACATAACAGAATACTACTGGAAGTGTCCACACTAAGAGCATGTATATATTTGCATCTGCACTTGTATATAAGTTACACAGAAACTCAGCTTAAATGATGCTAACAGATCATAAACTCTGGCAGAGGAAATATAAAGCAGTAACTGAAACAGCAATAAGGTAAGACAATGAACTAATGTATAAAAATTAAAAATCTGGTGATCCATTCAGAGAACCTTGAACTTTAGCATCTTACTCAAATATTTCATCTATCAAATCTGCATTCAGAATTAATAACAAGGAAAATGCTGTGTAGTAATTGATCCATGGATGGCAAAACAACACTCTCATAATGGGTGCCAGGATACGTCAGATAAATGTCATCAAAAATGAAATGAACTCCAAGTAGTATCTCTACATGAATCAACTTTGAAACTAAGACTAAGTCTCAAGAACGTCACAGCTCAAAAGTAGGTGAAAACAAAATTATTCCCTTTTAAAGGCTTAACAATTATAGGATGAGTGGGTTCATCTATGCCATCACATTACATTTATAATAGGAAGCCAAAGATGAGCTCAAAAAAGTTTATAATGAATAATTTCACCACTATTTTTTGAAATGCAACGTCACCGTGGATTTCAATATGTCACCAAGTACAAGATACCTGAAAATGGGTACGTAAGGCAAAGACAAAAAGTGCAAAGAAACAGGAAGAGGTAGAAACCCTTTCTATATATTCTTTAATGCAAGGTTTTTCCAGATCTCAGTCTCCAAAACAAAATGTGTGGAGTTGGCAGTAGAGGAAGCAGTTCAGTACTGCAACTTGCAACTGTGTTCTCAGATGAAATGCAGAGGCAACTGACTTAGTGCTCCCAAGTAAGCAAATAATCTGTCTGAACGATAATCATTACACACATGTTAACAAAAACTTATGCATGCCACAGCTTCAAAATCTAAAAATAATCATGTAACTTCTCGGGAATCATTGACACTCTGGACATAATGTCTTCTCTGCTCTTCCCCAAAAACATGAAGTGGTGCTGAAGCCACTTTTGGGTAGCTTTACACAGATTCTTTGACAGGTTCATAGTCTTAGCCAGAGCAAGACATGACATGGCTAGTCCTGGTTATTTTTTATTTTTCTTATGTGATATAAATTTATCATCCTCTTCTTCATCAAACAGAGAAGGATTCCACAGAAATAATGTCTTCTCAAACAGACAGAATGAGGAAGGTAATAACCAAGTTATTTTACTATCTCAAATAAAAGTTTCCTTAACTGCCTCAGATAATTTTGCAGGTACTTAGAAAATTAAGGTACTTGGATAGATGATTCCCATACAGAATAGTAAACACAAGCCCTTGCAAATTCTGGGGCACCGAGTACTGCCAGCAGAATGAGCAGTGAGGGAGTTGCATCAAGTAGAACTATCGTGGATACAGAAACTATCAGTAAAAACTTAAAAATCCCAGTTGCAGAGGAAGCAAAATATCCTGCAAGCATTTGATTTACAGGAGTTACACTGGTCTGGAAAAGCAAAAAGTTCTGGTTGTTTCACTAGAACTCAAGTTCCTGATGATACATTAAAAGTGTCTCTGAAAACTTAAAACTATGGTTTGGATTCTTCCCAGATGCTGTAGTCTGTGTGCAAAAGACAATACACAGAAGTGCCTCCAATACTTTTAAAAAATAAAGCATCTCCAAAGATTAAAGTAAAATTGTCATATGATGTGAATGTGACCATTTTCAATAACAGAGTGAATGCCATTTTTCCTTTTTAATGAACTTACCGAGTTGATAATATTTCAATGAGTTCTTTTCTGTTCTGGACTCTGAGTTTATTTGTTTTGTATCTGGAATCCTTGCTAACTTCAGGCAAATCCAGAATCTAAGTAAAAATAAAAGTGAGAAATATGCTTGGCAGGAGATCCTTTATATAGCTAGGAAAATTCATTATCAATTGAAGATAGCTTTCCAAATAACCCTACTTCTAATTAATATTTTCATAGGGATTAGGAAATTAAGAAAATGCAATGCCAGTTATTCACTGTTGTATAACTAGCACAGAAAAAGAGAGAAATTAAACTCAAGATCCCAGTCTTAGTCCACAGCTTTCACTACTAGCCAGAAAAGACTCTTGCTCTTATATGGTAGAACATTACCAAGATTGTAAATTATTATCATGAGGTTAGAGAGATCGGTGGGATTATACTGCACTCAGTTATATGACAGTGAATAAGAAATATGAGTCTACTTGATATTTATACTAGACTGAAAAAAGTTATGTCTAAGAATATTTCTTTTCCATTTGAGCGACTTCTGACAAAAAGACAAAAAAAAAAAAGAAAATGTGTTTTTCTAGTGGAATGTCATAGTTTGCCTTTATGATTTCTTCAGAAAGAATTAATAAAGAAAATTGGCGATATAACCTCCCAGAAAGGAGAAATATATCTTCTACATGTAACTCCCACTTGGCATGTTAAAAATTTAACCGTCTTGCAAGGACAATTTGAGCTAAACCATAAAGGGAATTAAATGTAGAGAACAAGACTGGAAGTTTTGTAGGGGCATTTACGAGACAGATTAGCCATGTGGACAATCAATATTTACCATATATCTATTCATGCCACAGTGTATTTATACAGAACGTAAATAAATGGAATTAATTGTGTTTCCAAAGTTTAATAGTAATAAAAAAAACAATAGCATGAGCTACTGAAGAAGGCAGAAAAGAATCTTAGAAAGGAAAAGTTGGTCAAGTATTCTTCATGTATTTTTACTCACTAACACTCACTTAAAATCCATTTTTCTTATGCTAAGCCTTATAATCATTTTAAACATGTTACATTTTTCCTGGGCCATTTCCAAGATGGCTTATAAGGAAAGCATTGCTAAATGAACACCGAAGGCCCTGTCGCCCACCTTCCCATCTCGGCCAGTGGCTGAATGCTGATGCTTCGCAAGAGTAAAGCAGCAAGACCAGTGTATAGGATACTTCCTTAATATTCACCCAAGCTTCAACCGCCTTTAGATTAAAGCCTTTCGGAGCTGGTGGTTTCTATATATTTAGCAATTCTTAATGCTTTTTTAATAACTTTTCCAGTAACCCTTTGAATCCATAAACCTATCTACTACAACACATACAACACATAGATTGATGTCAATCTCTCTTGAATTTTCCTCCAATTTAAAATTCTACTAATCCCCTCCCAAGTGGTTCAGACCAAGGCCACTAGCATTTAGTGACTGCTCAGTTTGCTGGTGTGAATCAGGATATGGGCTTAGTTAGCTGCCAAGTGAGTAGCCATTGACATCTTCATTAGCAAAAGAGATAATTACCTAGAGTGACAAAAGTAAGCATGGAAACTGAAGTACCAATAGAGATATGCTAAAACAATTATAATTTTACATAACTTTTCTACAGATTTCTATCTGCAAGGAACACAAAATATGAATCTAGCTTTTTCCATTAACACTTAGTTCACTGCATGCTCGCTTTTCCTTGAGGTTTACATAACCTACTGAATGAAAAATCGTCTTATATCACAATCTAGCTTTAGACAATTATTTTTGTTGTCTGAAAATTTAACAATAATACATGTACCCCCTTGAAAATATTTCCTCTTTATAACACTGTTATTTTGGGGAGTTACAAATCATAGCTTTTGAAAATGAAATCATGGAAGGTAGTTCAAAATAAATGATCATGAATATTTATTTATGAGAGCTTAAACAACTGAGAAATTTCTAAGAAAACTATGGTTTCATTTGATGAGTTATATGAAAAATGATCATATGGAATTGCTCACTATACTGTTTTAATTAACATTACTGATTTCAGCTTTAACTTAATATCCATCTGTTTTAAGGCCGCATGTCTATATATGTTCCTATAAATTTTTTGTGACTAACAAATGCATGTTTGAGAAGACATTCATTAATGTGCCATTCATCTTTCTGCATCATGCTGCCAATATTATTTTCTTTATTTCACTGTGACCATTTGGAATGAAATTGCCGTTCTCCTTTTCTAGGCCTTCTTTCAAGCTCAATTACAGTACAGTTGGCATTTACAGTGCACATCTAAGAATGCACATTTAGAGTTCATGCTGTCTGCATTTCCCTCCCCCCGTCAATGCTTGCAAAATTGTTTGCGTTATCCTTTGTTTTACACAAAACCACAGTTTCTGAAGCCTCTTGTTCAGTATTCCCTCTTAGACTGTAGCAGTTACATGTCAGGATGCAGTTTTGCAATACTTTATCACTATGAAATGTATTTCAGCCAGTAGTGTCACAAAGTTTTGAGCAATTATCCAAGTCCCCAAAGGAGTTACAGTTAGTTTTTCCTGTCTTTTAAAAGATCTCAGTGATTTTTTTTTCAATCTTGCTTGCTAACTTCTTGTCTAAAATGATATGGTTGAAGCAGAATGTTTGCAATTGTTGATAGCTTCAGACAGCTGTTACATCTCTTCAGCATGTGTCTTCAGGGCAACAGCTTCCACACATTCCATATTTTTTGCACCAACACATCTTAAAAAGGTTCCCTAGTAGCAATTCCAATGTTTGAATTAGTGTTCTTAGTATCTGCTAAAGGTTCACTAGGGTGTTGGGGGCCTTCCTGTAATTAGAAAGTCCTCTTACTGTATTGGCTCTTGCCCTTTTCTGTGTTTTTAGTTCCAAATCACCTTTGACTTAGCACAGAACATCTCTTTAATAGTGTGCATGGCATTCCATTGGCTTCTACCTCTTTCAATTTCTCAGCAACTTAGCAGCCCAAAAGCGTGTCTACGATAATTTGATAATGGTAAAACTGCTAGTCTTTTTAAAAACAAATATGGAAGCTGTTTCTTAGAAAGATCTAACCACAGAGGTGTGGTAGTTAAGACACTTAGTCATTAATCTTTATTGATATGAATATAATGACCATACTATAGTGGTTGGATATCTTTATGAAAAAAACAAACAAACATAAAAAACCCACCCTGCTGCACTGGCCGATTTTGAAGAGGTTAACTTATTGCTTGTAACTGAGAGGGCCAATTCAAGCAAAAGAAAGCAGACCTCTCCAGGGAGGTGTAGGTGGAGATATGTACCCCCAAATGCATTAAGAGATAAGAAAGGGTAAAACAATCACAACTGCATTGTTTTCTTGCTACATTGTCCAGTCATTAATCAACTATGCACAACTCTACTATTGCTGTATTGTCAGCCTAGAATAGCCTTACCTTGCACACAGTACCAAACTGCTGATCATTTCCAGCTCCTACCACAATGTAGCCATCCTTGGTCTTAAAAGCCTAGAACAAAGACAGGTAATAAGCTGTGACTAAAATACAAAGTAAAAGCACATTTCTCAGATGACAACATTGTAAATAAAGTTCAACTGCATTCCTTAAATAAATATTTTCAAACTAAATCTCTAGTTCAATAAAAGTGACTCAAAGTCGTCCACATGGAGGAAATGTCACTAATTTAAAAGAAAGTGGTCCTTTCGATTTTTCTTGAGTTGAGTACTTGTTTTCATAAATAGTTTACTTGCCTGAGGCATCTTGAACTTATTTGCAAATGTGATCCACACTCACAGGGACTGAGGAGCATTTACCAGGATAACAATTACTTGCTAAAAGTCATTTATTTAGATTCACTCTTTGCCTGATTGAGAGCAAAGAGCTGCACTAAAGTCTCACAGATCCTGGTTGAATACAACAGGCACAAGGTTACAGGGTATTCTAAGATAAATCTTCCCTAGCTGGAGCTGTTTTACTTTTTATGAAATATTTTTATACTCGGTAATAGGAAAGAGTAGTATTTTCCTTGTGTTCTCAAAAAATGATCTCTTAGAGAAAATGGAAATATTTTCCTTTCCAGTTTTAAGAATTTATCTTTTATTTTAGTTTCCTTTCAATAGCCCTAATGACAACTGTCAGGCTGGACACATCATTTCACTGGATGGAACCACATTGTATCATTGGATGGAACCAAGAAAATTTGTTATCAGCATGATCCAAGATTTTTACCACTACGTTAAGACATCTTTGAAAATGGGATAGTGAATAGAGATTCCTCTCTGTGCTACACCTCTCCCTAACACCAGGGTGTGGAACAGAGCTTTAAATAACAGGCATTACAACAGCTTCTGCGAGCAGCCAAGAATTTCTCTATTTCACTATTATCACTTTCAGTATCTCCTTGACTTCAATGCAAAGGCCAGCCGATGGTAACTGTGCCTTGCACTAGTTTCTTGCAGAGAATAAATTTCATCTTGCTGTCTCAAAAATCAGTTTCTTCATGAGCTATTAGGGCCTGAACTAGAGGAATGCATTTTTATTACACATTTTAGTAAAATAACACACAAATATAAGCCCTGATGTGATTAACGTTTGATAATAAAAAGTCATTTTCCACCATTGTGGCTTACTCTTCTTCACAAAAAGTAGGACTATGCTATCCTAGTTTGCAACTTTTCATAGTTACAGCTACACTCACAGGAGGAATATTCAAAGCTTTAAAATTGTATGTGCAAATGTATGCACACTGAAATGAGAACTACGTCATCTTTACAATGACATTTGTTCTCCATCTCTATGTTTCTCTAAAGAAATAATTTCCTGATAAATACTAGGATAATATTTTAGAATATTTGGATATATTCCAAATGTTGTTTTGGATAATATTTTGGAATTTATTTTTAAGACATTTAATTAACCACCTGAGCCTCAAATTCTTAAGCAAAGGAAGATCAAACTCAGCAAACATTCAGTCCCAAGCNCTGTAAACATCCAAAAGCATGCATAATATATAGATATTGCATACTCACACTGAGGAAAGCAGTGAACACAGAGAAAAAAAGGGGGAAAGAGGGAAAGAATACAGAAGCAAAAGTTAAATGTGACTGCAGAGATAATAAACGTTTTAGATAAATTTGTCCATGCAAATTTCTGTCTAAAACAAAAAAGACGGGATCTGATCTAAGAATATTTAAAACACCTCTTTTTTCAGAACCAGAATTTTAGCAACAATCTGGCTTTTAGCATGAATGAGTATGAACTAAAACTGTCAGTACAAACTTACTACCTTTAGCTACAGGCAAGATATGTTTCCTTAATCCCTCTGTCCAAATCCACATCCGTCTGTGCTGGTGCTTCAAATTCTCAAACCAGCCACACACATTTCACACGAAGAAAGGGGTAAGGACGACATATATCCGCGTGCTTATGTAACACTGTTTTTTTTTTTTTTTTTTTTGGTATGACCACCTACTTCTTCCAGTAAGCACCAAATGCAAATTCTTTTACACATTCTTTTAAACTTCTAGTCTGGAGGTCTGTTACAGATTGCAAACCCCCCAGGGCTGTATACATATGTAGATGTATACAGATCCTCTTCCCCTCTACTCCAAAGTACATTTCAACTGGTGTTGTGGGCAAACCTTGAACAGCTCAGTCTTTACCCACCACTGTTTCTAAGACTGACTTCTGTAAGAGGCGCACGGTTTCTCACTAGCTGCGTCGCGCTGTGTGCCACGCATCTGTACCCGTGGGCTGCCAGCGCCGCGGCGCAAGTTGCTCAAAATTTAAGGCCCCAGTTATTCGAATTTGTGCTTCAGTTGCTGTGTGGAATGTGTGGGAAAACTGATTATTCTTAATTGCTTTGTATGTCTAAAAAGCTAAAACAACAATCATGTCATCCTTACACAACAAAAACGGTATCATAATAAATGCAGCAATGTCTTTTTCCATGCAGCTTAGCTCAAATGTCTTTGGCCGCTATTCTAAGCTTCCCATCACAAAACAGCTGATTATTTGCCAGTCATTGCTGCTGATAAAGCATAAACTTGTAAATGCTATTAGCACACTATTGATGCCAACGTGTAAGGATGAAGACAATGGTTTTATTCATCACCCATAAATGTACACACACCACAGGTTACCACAGGTTACTGTCTGGTCACAGAAAGCTTCACAATCTTATTATACAAAGGAGAGTCAGGGCAAAGTGCAGACAGACTTTAATGAGATTTTGTTTTGATAAACTGTTGTCCATCACATCAAATCATTTCACATTAGTGCAATAAAAGGCACAACACATACAAGGCAAAAGTCTTTCTTCTTTTTTTCCCTTCCTCTTTCTCTGAAGAATTAGGTCTTTTGATAAGGCTCTTGACAGCACGAGCATGATTTAAACTACTACTCACATATGGTATCCTGAGAACTGACGCATATACTTGGTGAAGACAAGAAACAAAAATTGATGAAAAATAGACAAAGAATTGCTACACATCTTACAGAAAAAGAAGAGACAGACACTGCAACATCCAAAAGGATAGTTTTTCAGCATGGTCTGAGAGGTTTCTAACACATTACAGGACCTCATTGAGACACTTTTCTGGATCTGATGCTAGAACACTGTGTATGCCTGAGATGCTTGATGTGCAAAACCACTTTAACCTCCACAAAAATACCTGGAATATAAACTCTGTCCATCTTCAAAAACGTTCCAATTAGTTTACAATTATTCCTCAATAATGCATATTCTGTATGCTCAAGATGGAGGACAACTTTAACCATAGCTCACTGCCACAGCAAATGAAGACTTATTGAGATAATACAAGGCCAAACTAGCCAGTTGCTGCACACCGCTGTATCAATTATTTTCCAAAATTTTTCAATTTTAATGGTTTAAATGAAAGACTGTGTCAATCTTTTGCATTTACTGCTCACTTCATGAATTTTAAGCCAATAAACATTACAACAATCATCGCTCATATGCAAATATCTTTGCAGATGTTTCATATACATGTTGATTCCTCAAAATTGCAAAATTTATGGGATCCGTGTCCAAAGACATGCCAATTCCAATAAAATGATCAAAAGTCCTAGGCAGTTTCCAATATTGGAATCACATGCGTACTGAAACACAGAAATCAAAGCAACAAGAACATCTGCTGCTGCATATATATGGTGATTTTTTTCATTCTTACGTAACTCATAGGCATGTTCTCCCAAGGGATATCACATATTCTGAAAGTGAGGAAAAGGAAAAATCTCTAGCAGATTCTGCTGTTTGGGGAAGAAACTGTAAAATTCCTTTACCTATTCCTGCAGAAGGATTAATGCACTACACAGCCTTGCATTATCACACAATCACAGACGAGTTGAGGTTGGAAGGGGCCTCTGGAGATCATTTAGCCTACTCACCTAGCTCAAAACAGGGTACAGCAACAGCAGGATGCTCAGGGATGTGTCCTGTTTGGTTCTGAATATCTGCAAGGATGGAGACTCCACAACCTCTCCAGGCAACCTGCTCGGTGTTTGACCGCCCTCACACTAAAAAGGTTTATTCATACGTGTAAGTCAAATCTCCTTGTCCCTGGGAATGGCAGGTGTTAGATACAAGGATGTTGTTGTTGGATATGAGAATATTTGAAGTGTCTTGCAAGATCACACTGTCTTTTGGTTCAGTGAAGTTGAATGGCAGTATTTCTAAAAAGCATCCCAAAATGGAGCACGATGGAATCAGCTGAAGACTTGCTTTTATAAAATATTTTGCCCCAGTACCTGTGTATGTCAGCACAACTGGCGGTGCTCTCAGATGATATGAAACCAGAATAATCCGCTGAGCTCCTCCCCAAGACCGGGAGCAAGCAGCTTTGGCTGGGCACCGCATGGCTGTTTCGGAGCAGCTGGGTACAGTACAGAACAAAGACACCTACTTGAGAAGTCTGTGTGCATAAAAACAGAAAAAGCTAAGGCCATCTTCTTTTCAAAAGAAGCTTTAAAAGCACCTTACCAACACTTAACAGGAGATCCATTTTCGTATGCCACTTGTCCCTCTCCCTCCACCCTCTCATTTCCAGCAGCCCCTTCATTCATTTATAGAATCACTGAGCAGCCACTCAAACACCATGGGAGCGTGCATGGGTCTCCAATTATGTGCTCCAAGTACCTCCCTGGGATTAATGGGTGTGCACACAGAGAAAAGCTGGTCTCTTGCAGATTTGGAACTACAGAACAATTACAGTGTTACTTTTAATTTATTGCATAATTTGTCTTCATTCACACTTTGAGGTTTCCAACATATTTGATTCAAAGAGAAGGTCATTTAAGGGCAAGTGTTCTCTAGGCTCAACATAAAGGCGGCAATTAGCACGGCAGCCATGTATTCAGGGCTTGACTGCCTCGCTCGCAGGCGCTGTTCTCCTGCCAGCCAAATGCATCCACAGCTTACGCTCATTTTCTTTCCTTACTCCGACACTATCAAACTCCAGCTCGCGGACAGGTTTAGATAGGACTTCCTCCCTTTTGCCTCAGGTCCAGAACAGCTACCTGCCTTTCAGATGGGACAAATTTGGCCCACCTTTTCTCTGTTGGACTTAAACGTCAGCTGTAGCATGGAATCACGATGTACATGCCTTCTTTTTTCTTTCAAGGGAAGAGCGCAATCCTTTAATAACAACTTAATATTTAATTACACTGTAACAAATGGGAACAGGACCAAGAAATCTGGTCAGTGGTAGTTCTGAGCAGCAATATAAATCATAAAGACCACACACTGTGAAACTATTTGCCGACTTTGCACTCTCTTCCAGTGAAAGCAAACAGCCAAAATAAAAAATGTAAATTTCCTGGGCTGGAGCAAGGCACACTGAGTGCCCTCGCTCCGCAAACCGAAGGAGGGCATTCCGCACGCACACAACATGCTCCCATATTGCCCTCAGTTCTCCAGGCCTGCCCTACTTGTCTCTCCCTTCACTTCCACGGCCCACCGTGTACTACCCCGCAGCCTCACAGCTATCAAGAGTCTACCAGATAGATCAGCACCGGAATGCCTGCTAGGATTCTCTTCCCAAGCAGAAGAGCAGCTGCAGGAAAGGTGTTTATGGGAAGATTCAGCATGACTGCTTCAGTTATCTAGGAAGAGGCAAAACATAGGCACGGATGGCAAAGAAAGCCCACCGAGAGACTACCCTCCAGGACCACTTACCTCTACAGCACCTACAATTTATTAGATCCCTTTCCTGACTGACTTGCGAGTTCATGCCTGTCAGATCGCAGAAAAACACATTGTGGAAACCAAGTACCTCGCTTTACCTACACGATTCAAGAGCAAAGCAAACAAGAACCATCAGATGTCACCTGAACGCTCCTCACTGAAAGGGGCAGGCAGCAAAACTAGCATCAAACAGCTGCAGTTGGCAATACAATCTGTTACTCACGACCCTTGCTCAGGACACCTTGGTTCTGCTCTCCAGACCACGTCCTGCTTTTACCCCATAGCTGCCTGGTGTGGGAGGTCTAAGCAGAGCAGAGGACAGAGGCTGCAACCACAGCATCTGCCCCACAGCTCAGGGGCTCTTCTTCTGGACGGGTAGGTGGGGGTAAAACACTCCCCTGAAGCGCGCAGGAAGCAAGGGAACCCAGTCTCCTGCTCTGCAGACTTACGCTCTGCCCGCTCTGCCGTTGAAATAACAGATATTCATTAAGAAGTAAGAAAGGGAAGGAATGCAATCACCTAAGCCAAGTCTCCTATCCAATCAGCTGATCACAATTTCTCTTCACTTTTTTTTGTTGTTTTTGTCCCCTAAAAACACATGAGATTGATTCCAAACTTTCAAAAGCCATAAACTTTATCACAATAATCAAGGATTGGCTTAAAAATGAAGCGATACCTAAAAGTCAACAAATCTGGAATCCTTTGCATTTGGCTTTTTCATTTCTGCCTCTATAGAACATAATTAATTCATGTTTTCAAGTAATTTTCTATAACTGCAGGAACATATTTTTTAAAGAGTTCTTCGGGCTGTAGGCTCTGGAATTAAGATTTATGTAAGATAGTAAATAACATAATATTCACAGTAAGATCAGAGACTTGGCAACCTTATGTCCAAGAGACGGACTGAGAACTTTTAGCCAAGAGAGAGATTTGAAATGTGTCTAAGTTTAGAGATGCTCTGACCTCAGTTTTCAATTAAGGCCTATTTCTCATAACAAAGATTTCTCATAGTAACAAAGATTAAATGCAGTACTAGTAAAACAAAAAGCTGTCAGTGAAGCAGTGATATAAAAGCGTCAGAACAGAGTTCTTCAATGCATATCTTCAGGAAACACTTTTAATACATCTCTTAGGTGTTAAGGTCTGCAAAGAGATTGCAGCTTGTATTCAGTCAATTGCATTTGCATATGTAAGACAGTTTATCTCACCATTATAAAAATACCACTCAGGTATACTATTTACCATACGGAGTTTTGTAGCTATCACTTCATATTTACTACTGGGAGGAAGGTGAATTCTGGAGTATATCCCCTTGTTTTTAGGTATAAGATATTTTTCTCCCCATCATCTCAGAAAACAGGGTGGAGGGGATAAAGTGACATCCCATTAGAGGATTAGGCAGGAAAGTGCATACGTCACAAGGCAATGCAAACACATTTTCATCACTTGCTAACTTAAATGGAATATACCTCTAACCTCACCACCCAAACAGCAATATAAAAACTTCTGGAAGAACAGTGAACAGCTTTAAAGTGAGAAACTTGTTCAGACATTTCTAAAGCATTAAATACATAAACTATACCTCAATTAAAAATAAATTCTCTGATATTGTAAAGTAGCATTAAAAGCGTACCTTACTGCTAAAAAATAAAGTATCAGGCACAGAATCACATTCTCCATTGCCACATTAGTTTTCCATTCATTTTTCAACAATGAAATTACACACACACAGACATGCACACACAAAGTAAATAAACTTTAATCACAGTATCACACTGGAGCCAGTGTAATTAATGTTGTGTCAGCATTTCCATTTAAGCCACTAGTTTCAAGAGGTTTATAGCACAGCCATAAAAATTCAGTTAGGCTGAAATTAAGCAAACAAGGTCTTATACAGCAAGCAACATTTAAGTATATGTACAGAGAACAGCCAGTTACTACTTATATGGGAATTAAAAGAGACGCCTACTGATTTTAAAGGGCACTGTGGAGCTATTTCTTTAAATAATATTTTTCCCAACATTTATAATAATCTTTCAAAACCCTGAATTCCAGCTATGTTCCTTACTGTTTTTCCTTGGCACACAATAGTTCACACAATTTTTCCCAGTCTTAGGATTGTTGGCATTGTGTTTTGTTTCACTTTTCAAGCAAGGAGAGCAATGAAGCACAGATTTTGAAAAATGAATACTCGTGACCACATTCGGATCCTGATCTGGGCCTCCAATCATTACTGAAGGAAAAATGACAAATATACCTTTTTACACCTTCCACAAGCCGTAAGATACACCTGCCTGGAAACCCTAAGTGGTCAAATATCTGTTTTTAAAAGCACAATTTGGAATCTATGATCCTAAATCTGTTTTCAGTAAAAATCATCCGATACTTCACTGTTTCCAACAAAGTGAATTTACATGCAAAGAGAATTTACATGTATTTGTCTCGTTATTTTTGCCCCTCTTCCCTTCCTGCTCTTTGGCTTGAGTGATGCAGTGGTAAAACTTCCAAAGGCCAGTTTGGTAATGCTGACTACATTTTTGGTATCTCAGATGGATCCAGGCAGCCTGGCATTTCATGTGGGGAGCAGTGACGCAGCGCAAGCAAACTAAAACTCGCTGACTGGACTGCCACTTCTATTAATTTAAAGGTCCTCATAGCCTAAAGGTCCTGCTATAAAGAAGGCTCTTTAAAAGATGTGCTAAATACTTTGTGGGTTTCTCTGTCAAAAGGCCAGCCAGGAAGAGAGAGGGACCTGATTAAACTCATGAGCAGAGTCAGAGGAAGAAGCAGGAGAGCAATGCTCTGTCATTTAAAAATGTTAATTTTCACATGACGGATCCATGAAAGCTAAAACTATTTTGCAAGACTGCACCTTCAGTCTGCTCTCGCTGAAGCTGATGAGAATCAGTAGAAACACCAGTGAGGATGTAACAATTACAGTGGTGCAAAATTGGCTGCGTTTCACAATTTGGCACTTCCACAACGTAAAATAAACAGTACTCATAACTGAAATCTTCCATTTAGCTGCAGAACAGAATGAGCAAAGGCAGGAGAAAGTGCACTCCACTCTGCCAGGGTATCTCTGCCCTATTTTGGAGATTTTTTTTTCAAATACTAAATCTCTCAAAGAGTAAGTGATCCTACATGCTATTCAGCAGACACAGGATGATCAGCTAAGGACGGATTTCAAATACTTCAACCTTCACTCTTCAGTTTCCTTGATTTGCAGTTTTAAGCCAGACTCATTAAGTACGCAGCTTAAGGACGTAATAATTGCACTGGTCAGACATCCAGGATGCCCAATATTTAAAGACTTCAATTTGTACCAAAAAGCACCACTAGAGCAGAGCAATAACACTAGTGGTTATCGATGTGTTGCAACTAGGAGTCCAACATTTGTGGATTGAAAAACGATGCTTGAAGAGTCAAGACTTTCCCCTTTATGAGAGTCTAAGAGTCAGAAATCCCCCTCCTGTACACCTCCCTGGGAATTTCTATTAGACTTCCTTAAAACTGTAAAATTCAGATTTCTCTTTTTCCCCAAATACTCCATTTTATTGGTCCCTATTAGTTTAAGGAACATTTAAATCTAAAATCATATTATTGTAATTACAATCTTTATCTACTTTATATTTAGTGTTATTTTAATTGCTACAGCTTGAGAATCACTACAATTAGAAATAAAATGTTACGCTTCTTGCCAACTTAAAGTTGGGCTGGCCAATATTTAACAAAATTTTCATTCTAGCAATTAGTAAGTGAAATTATCCAATACAGAAGAGCTGAGGAGATCTGCACAGTGTTTGGGGCTTTTTTTTTTCCACACAGGTCTTTACATCTATGGATATCTGTGGCTCTTAGAGTGCCTTAGCATAACAAACACAGCTCTGCTTCATGAAAGTATTTGTGCTGGGGAATTGACACAACATAAATGAGCTTCTATTATCACAGCCTTAAATCTACAGCAGGTTTTTATCAGCATAGCTGCATTTGTGCAAAATCATCTCCCTGCACTCCCGACAAAGTCTGACCGACGTCGTTATGCCTGTAAAACTGTGAAGGAGACAGGGGAATAGAGAAGAAAAGATAATCCCAGCCTTCAAAAGAGACCCCATTTTTCCCCTGAAGATTTAAAGAGGAAAAAAAAAGAAAAAAAGAAAGCTTTTAATCACAGGAAATGTATCCATCATACACTCTTTAACAAGCCTAATTCTTATTAATTACTAGATTTATTCCAAAGTTTTCTTCTTGCTTTATGCTGTCCAAGTGTGTAGGGTCTGGGTGGCTGAGGGTCAGCCGTTCCTGTCACGACAACACAGAGAGCACGAATACTCAAAAGCGTAATTCTGATTTAATCACGCTAGAGAAGGAGCCTGGGCTTATTTAAAGCAGAATTCTGCTCTGGAGATTACCCAGTCCCACAGTGTTTGAATTTGCTGGTACAACCAGCCAATTAATGTAAACCCTTGCCTGCCACTTTCTTAAAAAATACCCACTTGCAAACCACAGATGAAAGTTTAGAAGCTAAGAAGCACAACTACATTATTCTCTGCCAAGCACAGTGACATGAGGGAGAGCAGTTGTGCGAAATTACTGCACTTTGGCTACAAACAGCAGCCAGTGGTTGTTCACCAACACTGCTCCAGTGTTACTACACCTTGGTCAGCTACCAGGTAAGTATCAATGTGCACTACTTCCACTACAGTCTTCTGTAAAAACACATACACACTGAATTCTGCATATAGATAATTTGCAGGCACTAAAAGAAAGCAAGTGTACACAGCCCAGCAATTAGATGTCACTGACATAGTCAAGTAAGTCTAATGGTACCCAGCTGCTGTTCTCCAGGTACTGCAGCACGGCCAAGTTCAAGCCAGGTTAAACAAATACACTGACAATAGCAACTAAGCTGGTACCTAATGCTATTTCAGCAACACCCCTGTGGATAGCAGTGTACTCAATAGCACAGCTTTCACTGGTCATCCTCTACTTGGAGGCTTTTTTAAAAGCCTCACCCTGCTAGCCTGCTGAACGCATAAAGAATCATTAACTTGGACAGCAAGGAGAAGAAAATCAAGCCAAGATTTCAACTGATCATGATTATGTTTAAAGTGCCACCTATGAAAAACAGTTCGCACAAGACTGCTAGGTTCAGGAGACAGGGACATGAACTCTCTCTCCTTGCCTCCTGGCCTTCTGTCATCAGTTAGGAGAGGAGGGTCTTGCAGGTTCGCAAGCAATTATGGCACACATGTGTTTTCAAACAAGGCTCATAAATGAGATGGGAAAAGGACAGGCACGTAGGGAAAAAAAGAAGGATAAAACATTTACTGTTCCGTAAACTGGGATCACAGTTGCTTCCATCCAGACAACAACACAAGCAGTGAGTAGGAAAAGTAAGGAGGCCTGAACACCTCCGTGGACAACTCCTCCATCCAAGATGTCTCTTTACACGACCAAGTGAAGGAAGGAAAGGCCGAGAAATCTGCAAACCTCTACAGCCGCAGCTGCCATTCATTCCCTGACTATTCAGCAGGCAGCACATTCCACACGAGTGTCCAAATCCAGATGTCTGGGAAGGGGCTTTGGCACAGAAGTATTTAATGGATATGGACCAGCATCAACTTGAATAATGACGGACGCAGAATTCCCAAACCTCGCTATGTCCAAAGTAATGAGCAAATACCTGATGCAGAAAGGTTGTACTCATTCTAAATCTGAAGGATGATTTAACAGTCAGACTGTAATATTTCAGATCACAAAGGAAAGAATTTAGTTGGTGGAGAAAAAGGAAAAAATGTGGTGTTTTAGATGAAACTACGATTTAATCTAAAGGGTTGTTCTTTTACAGGACAGTTTGTTGTGCTGAAAAATACCACTGTGTTCTAAAGTACCAACAGGTTTCCTTCTGATAAAACTGATGGGAAGACCTGCAGAATTAGGAGCATGACCTGGAGGCTCATTACTTTAGCTACTAACATGTAGACAAATGTTCGATCACACAGAATGCTAACGGGCTTGACTTGAAAAATCAGGCAGTCACTGAGTGAAGTGCATGAGAATGAGCCTGAGAATCATCTGCAGAGGCAAAATCACCACTGTTCTAGGTTAAGCGATCAGGAAAAAAAAAAATCATTTATCTGTAATTTTGACTACAAAAGCTTTTTTTCCATCCTTACAGATTTCTTCAATTTCCCACACCAAAGATATAGTACCTGGGTCTCCACAGAGAAAGGATCTCCGCACCCTTTCCAGTGTCTTTATGTTCTGTGTCCTGCTAGGGATGGGGATTCTAGGGAACCAACACTCATAAAATCCAGAATAAGGTGTGAAACCAGGCGTGGGAGAACAAAGATGGTCCTTGTTCTGAAGGATTTAAATGCAAGTAAAGCATATCATCATTCCAGAGTTAAACCTCGCCCTGATCATATATAAACTGGGATAAAAGGTTTTGATGAGTGTTTAGGTGATTGGTTTGCTTTCCTTACCCAGCTGGGCTGTAGGCTGAAATAAAACACAAGCTCTAACACTGCTCCTGTTGTTCGGATGCAGCCATAAACAGCCTGTAGCTAGATCGTCCTGTCCATCTCTTCCTAATGAAATCCCTGCCCTTCCCCTCCGATACTTCAGAGTTTGCACACATTTCCAAACAAGCAGAAACACTGGGACTTTACTGGCTGAAAACTTGGCTGGCTGTGACATTTTGCCTCAGTTGGCCAAATCCTACCACTCGCATGTAATTACATACTGCAAAGCATGCAAGGGCATTTTCTGCTGTCAGGTTTTCTCATATCTCACTTCTTATTCAGCCAGGGTGACTGAGAATGGCCTACGTCCCTTAAAAAACTGTGGATCCAGAGACTCCACATTTGGGAAAGGATTTTTTTTTTCTTCTTGAAAAAGATTAGTCTCCAAATTGTCTGCATGTCACACATTCTTCCCTGTGTCCCTGTTCACAGACCTATTTTCTCAAAGACTACATTTGCCTAACAGTCTTTCTGGACAGAAGCTGGGCAAATTTGTGGCTTCAGCAGAACTCTCACACTTTCTCTCGTAGAACCAGATGTTATTTCTGGGAAATCAACATTTTTCAACTCTTTGGCTTTGAAGCAGGCACTGAAATACTTACTTCCACCCCCTCGGCACCAGCAAAGCACTTGCCAAAAACAGTCATGGAGCTGCAACAGTAACAGACAGCAGCAAGCTTATGCATTGGGAAGTACCTCCTTCATGGTATGTCCTGGCTACAAGAGACACAGTAAGCTCCTCGGAAAGGTCAGAGAGGGCGTCTTCCTTGTGAAAGAAGCCATACCAGATGTGCAAGATGATGCTTGGGAATTGGGCAGCTATTCAACTAGCATCAGCTGTCCCCATACCTCCACATCCACTCAAGAGACCTGGCAAAGTAAAGTATGCTGCTGACTTCTTCAAGGCAAAAAACTACTCTTGAAATGCCTCCCTGCTGCATTTCATGCCCAGCATTTTCTGCTCTTCCTAAAACGAGAGCTGCATTCATGCCAACAGCTGGAAGAGATCATCATCTAGAGTTGGATCCATGCCTTGCTACTGGCTGGAACAAAAGCCATGGAAGTACTTTAGTCAGTTGAGTTTAAAACGTTTTTGCATAGTGGTCTGAAGATGCAAAGTTCTCCCACAATTCACTGAAGAAAATTTCATACTGTGCTGTGTCCTACGGAAGTGCCTGTAGAACTTTCTGTTCTAACCCAAGGGCAGTGTAGTGCCTTACTATGACTCACATATGGATTTACAAGATAGACTCTTGGTCTTTTCTAGGGATTCCTAAAAGTAGGCACTCTGTGCTAAAAGCAGCTTACAGTATCTTACAGGCAGTTTTGCCAAGAACAGAAACAAACAGAGCAGCTGGAAAAAAGATACTATGGTAAGCATGTTTGTCACGGCAAGAGAGAACAGAATACTCTAATATGAATGGGAGAAAGGGCTGCAGGAAATCAGTGGGAAATCCCTAGGTCCTGATGCTTACAGTCTCACGGACAGATAGAGGAATTTAAAAGTTCACATGTGTATGTCAGGGAGTATTTGAGGAATCCAAGGATGGGTGCTGTCATGGGAAAGAGGGTGGTTTCCCTTTACTCAGAGATAATCCCAACCAATGCTTCTCTAAACAATTTGTGGAAAATTATAATGGAGAGAGGGCTCCCAAATCCCTAACCATGAAATTCCTACATTCAGCAATTCTCTGAAGCAATATCTTGATGCTTAAACTGCACTGTGGGTCTACTGCAGTACTGTCATTCGACACAGCTATTCTACATAGCACTATCATTCATATTCACAAAGCAGTTTACTTGTTCTCCCTCTGTCTCCAGACTTTTCTTTTTCATGTGTAAATCTTCTTTAGTGATATGTTCAGTTATACTGAAGAGCAAAAAGATTTATCACTGAACACTTTAGCTCTCTCTTGTCTCGTGGGCTATAATTTTTCAGACTGTGGGTCAGGGACCTTTTCATTTCACTGCAACAACCAAGAGACTAGTTTATCTGGAATGTGAATTTCCCATACCTTCAGTAATTCTACTCTGAGAAAAATTTAAACTACAATTCAAAACTGGCTAGAGCTCCATCTGTTGCAAAGAAACTTCCATCATTTTAGTCCTCTGTTGCTTTACCTCCAGCTCTTTCCACTGCACCCACCTCATATCAACTAAGGACAGAAAGGAGGCAACTGACTTGGCCATTCTGTTGAGGTTTCTTCCTTTCATTTAAAGAAACAAAATACTACTGGAGAAACCTCAGTCAACTTTCTCTCAAGTCAGACTCACCTTATCAGTTACTAGATTTTATTGTTTGACTATCTGGCAGGTCATCCTTGTTTTTTAAAGTGGTAAAGACCTTTCCCTGACAATCTCCCTGGAGACTGATAAAGAACTGTTGATCCTTCTCTTCGGAATCCTTGAAGCAATGACCTTAGGCTAAAATTTCAAGATAACATTTGCTGCTATTGCCAGTTCTCTTCTTCATTTTGCATCAACAATCTGGTGTAGATAAAGCACTCTCTTTCTGCTACCCTCATTACACTGTCTAAGAACTGAGCTCTAAGATAGAAATTCGGTTAATGACAGGTATTTTTTAAGAATTCTATAATACCTTCATTATTCTAAATTACTAACTACTTCCTTTACCATTTAAGTGTTTTGTTCTTTTCATTTTTTTTTTTAATAAGTGTCTGTAGAATTACATCCATTATAAAATATCTAGAATTTTGAAACATTCCTGAAACGCAGGCATGACACTGGCTTCACTTCACAATTTCCTGTTTCCCTTTTAATGGAACTTTGCACTGCAGAATTTTAAGGATAACTTTGGAAAAAAAAAAAAAAAAAAAAAAAACTATTTATTAGGAACTTGTTTTATTTCAGTTGGCAAGAAAACAATTAGAGCTGTTCCAAAATGTCTATTCACCAAATAAAGGCAAGCCTCAAAATAAAATCATTATTCAGGTTTCAGCTGCTAAGAGCAACGCAACTCATCTCTCAGGATCAAACCACCAATATCTACTCATAAGGGGATATGGTTATGTAAAATTAAGACTGGCACAGCACCGGGCCCAGACATTTGAGGTCTGGATCCTTAACCATGAATTTCCTTCCTTTTATGATCTAAAGCCAGAGAACAATAGTTGTATTCTCCTCTCATGTTTGATGAATTTTCTTGGGCTTTTGTTTTAAAAGTTTACATACAGTGATACAGCCTTGAGTGATGGCACAAAGAAACACATCATCCAAATCTAGCTGTTTAGCACATATGCTATGATATCATTCAAGGTTCAACGAATCAATTTTTTCCCATGGAATGATAAGGGATTCATAACAAAGTGGATTTTTTTTTTTTTTTAATGTCACTGACCCACGTCCACATATTACATCAGATGGCAGGATATAAAACCTTTTTGGATTAAAGGCTACAATATTATGATTCCCCTAACTTATTCTAAATTATTTTCAAATGGAAAGAGAAATAAATATATTTATCTGGAAAGAACCTTCATCAACAATTCTTTTGTTCTTCTCACTTTATACAGACTACAGGACTGCAAACCTGCACCGGATTCTCCTCAGACATTGAAAACTGTTTTGAATCCAAAGAAGTCAGCGATAAAGAAATACCACTTTGTGAAATAAAACCAATTTACACAAGCCAAGTATTTCCTGCATCTCTTTTTTCTTTTTCTTCACAACACTAGCCAAATACAGTATTAGTGCATAAACAAGAAAATTACAAAGAAAATGAAATTAAGATAAACCGACAGCCCACTATTAGTGAGAAATTCTTTAACACAGAAGATTTTAGAACTTGACAATTTTCCAGAGAAACTTGAACAAAATTATGAAGTTTTATTAAATACATTGCTTATTTAGTTATTTATTTATTACTACTGGGGTAGGATGACCAAAACCACTTTCTCCTTTTAGTATACATAGTTTCATCTCAGCAAGACCAAGGAGCCAACCTTTGAGAGAGAAATTCTAACAAATTATTCAATATATAACAGCTGTATCAGGTATCTCCACATATATTTCCTTTCTTCTTACATACATGAAACATACTGGATCTCACTGATCATACCATGCTAAGTATGTGGAGTAGATGGGCATTCAAGTTTCCGTATTTTTGGCAATGCCATTTCATCTTACAGATTGAAAACTAAGATGCTGGTGCTTTTCAAACCATGCTCTCTCTCTACTTTAGAGTCAATACCTTGGTTCAGACTGTGCTCACTATAGGACTAGCTATTGGTCCAGTTCTGATACCCTTTATTCCTCAAAAGTAAATTTGAAAACACACTTTCTGCAATATAACTAAGAAGCACAAACAGCCTCTTTATTTGTACTGCCCTTTCTTTGTTTCGCAGCCAGGTAAACATCTGGAGATGTTGCTTCCACTCCTGCAACACTTTTAAACAGGAGACAAGACAGGAACACTCACTTCTTGTACTCCTTCCTGTTGTATGCACAGACAAATTAAATGCAACTGGAGTCTTGTTACCCAGGAAATATAAAGCTTGTCCGGCACTACAGGCTTTCATAGCGCTAGCATTCCCGAAAGAGAGGCGAGTTACACAGACTGCCCTGTTGTCCTCTTCCAAAAGAAGCTGAAGGATTCACTGTGGGCTGCATCCATGAGAGCAAGAGAGGACTGGCATTTAGGGCGGACACAGTCGGTAAGTCTCTCTGCATCTTCAGCATTGCTCTCAAAACCAAACTCTTTGCCACCGCTCACTGACGACAAGCATGCATGGTGGAGTCACGGGGCCTGCTCTGGGACATGTGGGACCTCTGCAGCAGACCCAAATGTGCCAGGCAGCCCAATGTAACATCTGCAGAGACTAAACTACTATCTGCAAGGCAGCTACAGGAATGTGAAGGGATGTGAGGCACACTCACTGCCTCTGCAAACTGCTAATAGGATAAGCAAACCAAAGGCATCAATTAATCACCTGGGCTTTTTTTTTTTTTTTTTTTTTTTTTTTTTTTTTTTTTCTAAAGTAGGTGAAACTTTTGCTGATTTGATCTTTTACCCTGACTTTACAAAACATAGGAATTGCAGCCACCTTCTCTCACACGGTCGCACAGGGACCAGGAGAGCTGACCACCTAGTTGCCGGTAAGACAACTCACAGCCACTCCGTCCAAGACAGCACCGCTACACAGTGTCACACTGTACCACTACATTTGCAGAGGACTAATTATTTTCTTTCTCTCTTTCTCTCCCTGCTTGGATTTCATTTTATTTCATCTATGTTCTCTGATCATCAGTGGAGTACACACAGATGCCACAGTCCTGCATATTCCTCATATGGAAACAATCTGACATAAAGTTCCTTTAGCTTTCTAAAAGACTAACATGGCAGAAGTAAATGACTAAACTTCACATACCCAAAACAACAGAATGACTTGGAAGATACTTCACTTTTAAGATTTTTTTTTCCCCCTGATAGTGCTTATACATTTGTTACTCTCAATTCTAAATGTTTAATGTGAAAGATCAAACCTCCAATAGAAGAAAAAGTAAAAGAAGAATGCAGCAGTGCTGCAGAGAACAGGTCTATTTCCTTAAAATATCTAAGGCCTGTTAATTGGCATCACTAGAAGAAGATTAAGGTGGAAAATAATCTGCCTAGACAAATTCTATTGAATTTGCGTTCTTCAGAGAAAAACAGACTTCCTAATCAGAATGAATGTGACACTCATCTGAGAACTACATGCCTTGCCTGTATTGTTCTTTTCAGCACATACAAGAATAGACTAATTTTGGTTTGCTCTCAGAAATATATTACTTTATAGTACAACATGAAACAGATTCTTTTTTAAAATGAATGTTTATGGAGGAAGCCAAATCCAGAACTAAAATTAAAGCATGCTTTCTGCCTACAGAGCAGGCTTCAGAGAAAGGTCTTCCCACCCAGATGTCAACTCTGTTCTGTAGATCCTACCCCCTTCCAGGATGGAGGTTCAAGGCCACACCATAACCCTGCTTGGCCACTCGATTGTCAAAATACCAACTACCGTAGGGTTATAAGAAACCTCTGTATTTAGGAATCTTTCTGAAACAACAACATTTTTATTCTTCTGTTTTTAATCTAGCTCTGTGGTGGTAACAACGGGCATAGATAGCTTGGATGGCAGATACTGATTTAAGACCAAACATTCTAGCCCTTTCTGGTTTTACCTTATTTATATGAACATTTATATGAATGTCAAATATTCAAATGTTCTTTTAATAAATAAATATTTTTGTTATTTGATTTATCTCAACCACCCTCTTAAGCGACATTAAACAAACAAAAGGTTGTTTAATGAAATGGCTGATCAGCACACCTAAGCAAAAAAAAATCTGATCTAACACAGCTACTGTCATTGGCTTTAGGATAAACTTCGCACAGCCGTTATTTTTAACAAGCACAACCAATGGTTTTTGTGGTAATCCAAACTGGCAGGAAAGACCAAAATTATTTAAGATAAACAGGCCACAAAAACTTGGCATTCAAAGTCACAAGAAAATTCTAGAGGATAACTCACTTTAAAATTCTTTTCAAGTGTGTTTCTGCTAACAAGTCTTTCAGATTTTGTACAAGAACGTGCATTTTACTTAATAGAAAGCTGCCCTAGATGATCATATAAATTACTGTAGAATGCATTGCAGAATTCATTGTAGAATAACTAAAGCCCTGTCCCTTTGGAACAGGTGCTGTTCCAGGTCTGTTTTCCATACGTGGGAGGACCTCTGGCACTACCATAACATTGATCTGTTTTTTTCCTTCAGATGTCAAGCTAACTAAATCTATCCTAATACTTCACTTCCACCACCAACAGGGCACACAAATCCAAGGCCTTACCTGTACAGAGCTATGGTAGAGCTATGTAGGCAATCTTCCTAATAGGACAGCAGCTTAAAGCATCAGAAAAGCTACTTTGCCAGTGTAGCCTACTCTATCTCCCTTAAAAACCAAATACTAGAAAGGGAGCAGCCCCACTACCAGTGCAACCATTTACAGGACAGCCTCTGCCAATATGTCTATGTCAGTTGAACCGTGTGGGGTTTTTCCCACACAACTAACCAACATTACCATGTCAGCAACGCTTTTAAGTACAGCCAAGCTCAATTTGTGAGGCAATTGCAAAGATCTTTTTTCCATGTCTGCCCGCGATACGAATTTTGTGCAGGATGGAAAGGTTTTTAGAAATCTGTCAAACCAAATGCCCTGTTTGTCAACTAGAAAACAACACAAGAGATGTACGGAACAACAGTCAAAGGAAAAGGTTATCATGTTTTCATCATCTGAAAGAGGATTAGGCGGTGTGCAGTGATTTTTTTTTTTTTTTTTTTGTAATGAATTAAGTATCTTGCTTGCATTAATTACAAGAAACATTTGAGTCAACTGTTCCTGGCTTGGATTAATTTCATGATTCAAATTATCCTGAATTTACAACACATTTGTGTGTGTTTCATATTGGGACAGTTTTAATCTTAGTAAATTAAGAGCTACAATTTATGTTCCATGTGATTGTATTTCATTATACTTTGTTCCCATATAATAACCACCCTTCAGAATTCAAAAGGCTTATCACATTGAGAAGCAGTTAAAAATAGGAAAGATTGACTTCAGTAGGGAGTGTTACAGAGCTGGAATTTCTGATCCTCTTTATTCACTAAGGAAGTACAAGTTAGCTTTGGGGCCAATCCGCTTTACACATCTGCACCATCCTTGATGGAAAAACATTCCAAATGTTTTTTTTTCCTCTTGGACATATGTCAGATATGGAAGTGTGAATTGCTCAACACAAAAATAAAGTAGACCATTTCTATGCAGCTGTAGTTTGTAATAAATACAGAAAGGTCACAAACTAGCAAACTTACTAGCAAAACATATCTGCGTGCATCCATCTTTCCTGTGTATGTTTCCACTGGCTTCACCCACATGCTGCTTCCAAGGTTCCTTGTAACAGAGTGGCTACACTATATTCTCATGGCTGTGTATAAAGGGAAAAGCAGTCCTTGTATCCCTGCAGAAAACCCAGCAGTGTAATGAATCAAAGGAAATGTGCATAGTGTAAAATATTACAATTATTAACTAAACAAAAGCCTGGACATATAAACTGGGATCTGAAACGGTTTCTATACACTCCCTTCACATGATCTTCTCTGAAAAACAAATTTCAGATGCTCAGTAACTTGCACAATCCAAACATAATATAACCAGAACTGCCACAGAAGCCAAGCCATTTCATTTGCCAATTTATTTTTAGATTTGCAGCTTATCATCAAGATTGGATGATGAATAGTGCCATGACAGTGATTTTTGTACAGATGTCAAAACTTCTGCGAAGACTCAAATGCTTTTTGGAGCAAAATTAGGCCACTTGACCAATAACAATTGATGACAATTATGTACCCACCATCTTAATAAAAGTTTACCTCTCATATCTAATAATGAATCAAGTAATAATGAAACAGGTTAACTGATAAATTACAAAACACATCGACATCATTTACAAATTTGTTCTTGTATCATGAAACTGCACCTGTACATCAGTAAACCTCAGCAGGGACTAGAAACCGATAAGCACACTCTCCCCCTGAGGCTGAAGGGCATCATGCATGATTTAACTACTGCACACTTCTCTCCTGGTAGAGCAGAAAGTTGGCTGTGAGATGAAAAGGTCAGAGCTGATTGCCTGTTCAAACAGATTCAATCAGGACTGTGGCGGTGACATTTCAACTTTGGATGTAATTATTTGCTTATGAGTTATATTTATATGTTCACCTGGTGACTGAATACAAATATGTAGTGAGAAAAGAGTAAATGCATACTCCCCTATACGAGCAAACTGTAGTCCACTGCAGACCTATACGCTATGAGGACTGCCAGTTTTAGTGTTCTGCCATATCATTTTGAGAAAGGGATTTACCAATATTTTTAGTGTGCAGAATTATATGGAGATGGTCCCAAGGACCTGGATGACCCCTTTAGAGTCCTTAGGATTTTACTGTACAGTGATATAATGTTCTCCACAAAATATTGCTCTCTAAAGAGCCTGATAAGTGCATAGCTTTGGCTCCTTTCCCTTCCTGTTTAAACAGTATCACTTCTCTACTCTTTGTAATAATCTTTTGCAAAGTCAACATTTTCATACCTAAACTTTTAATATTTCTACACTCTTAAAATTTCTTCTTTTGAATGCTGCAACTACACAGGTGGCACAGACCATCATTTCACTCGACTGAGTAAAACTTGAGCTATTCCTAAAACATCTAAGTCAGGCGACACTATCCGATAAAATCAGAGTTCCTGTTCAAGTTTTATTTCATCTTGCAATCCAGTATCTCTAATAAATTGCACCAGGCTCCCTACTCCAGATGAAGTCTACATGCAGGCTTTTTTTTCAAACTGACAGGTCCTATTTTATTTATTAGGGAACCAAACTTGCTTGGGACTCTAATTTCAGACAGAAGGAGTTTAATGATGTTTGGCTCATCCACATCTTTGCATTTTCCGCCAGGTCAGCAGCTAAAGGCCTTGCACTTTTGTACCAAACCTAATAAAATTATGGAAAATGACGGCCAAAAATATTAAATGGATTTAAAATGTATTTTGCAGTCCAAAGGGGAAGAAAAAAATGTACATAAGAAAATGGGTAAACAAGAGGAAACAAAAAAAGAGTCTGTTGAAAATATGCTATAAAACAGAAAAAAAAGCTACACAGAGCAAAAAGGTAATTGCTTTGAGTACACAATCATTTCTGCGATTGGAGCTTTCAGAACAGAGTTGCCTCTAACTGGGAAGTGATGTCTGATCTGAGGTCTCCAGTGGAAAGCCTGCGGTATTCTCACCTCAGTCCCTAAAAGACAGTAGTCCTCAACAGTAAAACCACTTCCAATTCAGAAAGTTGGCAGTTGACGTTCAAGGGAGACTACGACTTAAGCTCCCAGGGAACTGAACTTCCTCTCACCCTGCAGAGGGTGCGTCCTGTTGAGCCAAGGAGAATCACCACGGACAATTTTTATAGATTGTCAGTTTTTTTAAAAAGGGAACTTGATGCTTTCATGCTTTACCTGCTTTCTTTTCCACAAATGTTTACCGTAAACATTCATAAACTGGATCTGTAAGGGTAGAGGTCTGTAATTCTTCACTTTCTAATATAATAGGAAGAAAAGTCTGTTACACTTGTAAATCGTATTTCAAGTGAAAACAAGAATCACCCATGAATATATAAGACATCAAGCTAAAGAAAAAAGTTGCATCAGCTGAAAAATGGTTTAACTTGCCCCCCCCCTTTTTTTTTTTTTTAACCTCATTATCAAGAGCTCTGCTGATAGTCTTTTTCTGTTAATCATACCATAGTCCTGGTTTCTGCATATATGCATATGCGTTCAGCAGCTGTCATCTGAAACACATATTCAAGAGCAGAACTGGCAAGAACTTGCAGCACCAAATGTTTTCCTACAGAAAATGTTTCTTTGACAACAGCAAAACTTGCTATAAGACAAATTTCAAAGAGCAAGATAAGTTGCAAAATGAAAACCAAAATTAAAAGTTTCAGTAAATTCAAAACACTGGTTGACTTTCCCAGAATGCTTTAATTTTTAAACAAACCTAAATTTCAATTTCTTTCATGTTATACAATAAATGCAATGAACAAAAACATTTCACTTTCATTTCTAACTTATTTCAGTAGTTTTTGCTTGTGGAAAATCATCTCTTGTTTGGAAGCAAAGACCAATGGAAGAAGATGGGGCTCATTTGTGCTGGAACATAAGAAATTCTGAAACTGAGAGATTTCCATCACATGGAAGCATTCGCCTGCTGTACAACTGCACAATTTGAAGTGATAAATTGCTGCAGATAAAATGCTGAAACATCAACCAAAAGCATACTGGGGAGTCTATGCAAAGATCACTTCCCACCCAGCGGGACACTGAGGCCTGGGCAAGCACATAGCCTCCCAGCAATTCATGCTATAGAGACAGTCGTGTTTGCAATTTTCTGCTCTTTCTTCCACCATATCCCCCTACCTGCTGTCTAAAGCTTTCGAAAAGCAGCACTCTGCCACAGGCAAACTGGAGCATTGCTTCGTGCAGCCCTTTCTCATTGCAGAGCAGAGGCCCAGCAGGTCTGCAACATCCGCTCCGCCATGCTAATGGCTTTCACACCGTGGGATGCTGAGCCAAGATGCACAACAAAATCACAACTGTGCTGGAGCAGGGGTCTGGCTCACACCTCAAGCAACTCCTGATCTTTATTGCACTTCATTTTTTTTTTTTTTTTTTCCTCCTCTCCAAAGGCTGGAGTCACATTCTTATTTCCCATTTGTTCCCTATAAAGTCACCATTCAGAAATGTATTACTGAAGCATCGCCATGGAAACAGTAAAGGGTGAAATTTTATTTTAAAAAGCAATCTTAAAGCAGTTTAGGTAATTCTTCTCAGATCAGAGCTGCTACACATTTTCAGGCACAGCCATATCAGACGTCACTGGTGATTAAAGAAAGTCTCTCCAAACTTTGCTTATTCGATATGGATGGTAACACTGCCAAGGGGTAGGGAGCCTTTTTTGGCTTCCTGTCTCCTTTCCCCGATTTGCCCAATATTCCTGCCTGCTCTTCTCTCCCAAAAGCTCCTTTCATGGTGCACACACACCTTCTTGTTGCCTTTGCCACTCAGCATCATTTTTTTAAATGCCACTGCAATCTAGTCGCTAGTATTGCCTTGCAAATAAAACAAGACAGTCAGAATAATCACAGCCCTTGCTCTGCACTGATTTCCCTTCCTCCTGTTGTTCCAGCCAACAAGAAAGATGAGGAGAAGTGGCCATTTTGTGTATCTGCCACTCTGGCCATAGGATTACAGATAATACAGGCTGGAAGGGACCTCAGGTCTGTAGTCCAACCTCCCGCCCAAAGGAGCGTCAGCCAAGAGCTCAGAGCAGCTTAATCAGGGGCTTCTTTTGGGTCAGGTCTTGAAAACCTCTAAGGATGGAGATTGTACAATCTCTCTGAGCATCCACTTACACAGCCCCACTGTTCTCCTGGTGAAACCACTAATGCTTCTGAATACCTTTTTACTGGAATATACCCTTTGGATAAGAAAGTAGCTTGATGAACGTAAGGAATATAAACCTTTATTTACTACTGTTGAAGGAATATTTCTATATATGTATATATATTGCAGCAAAAATATAATAATATATAAAGATATCATATATATATATATATAGTATTCCCAGTCAAGAACTGCCTCTGAATAAACCCCATCCAGGTAGGTGGCATGTACATCCTATAAACTTTTAAGCTTATTTATGTGTATATCTATATACACGTACATACACATATATACACACACATAAAAATAAGCTATGGCTAAGCTTTTCCTAATTTATATGGCCATGTGCATATATACCCCAACTTAGCTTATATTGTTCAACTATAATGGTCCTAAGAATAAAGTTGCTCATCTGTAAGAAGCAAATCAAATCCCTTCACATTGTTTCCCCTGAAAAATCAAAAGCAAAGTTTTAGAGAATTTGTTATCTTTCAGTTTCCAAAAACATTGTGAATATGGACACCAAACAGCTGGAACATAATTCTACAGCATTCCTCCACCCTTACACCAAGGTGTATGTTGAACAGATTTCTTCTACACCCACCCCATGAAAGAAATCCCACTAGACAGTCTGCTATTGTAAAATATCAAACTAAGCCTTCAGAAGGATGAACGTAAACAGGTCATGACAAGTTTTCATTCTATAAGGAGTTAAAAGAGAAGGATCTAAAGAAAACATTAGCTGCTTAGAACCCTGTATGGAAAAAAGTTTGCTCCTAGGCTAACACCAAGGTTTCAGTAGGATGGCAAAGGAAGCTGCCTGAATATCAAAAGGGGGAATAGTGCAGATAAAATCCTAATTCAAACAATAGAACAGAATCATGGCACAGGATGTTACAAAGGCTGCATTAAGTTCTGTTCCCACACTTAAAAGTATTGCTTTATATGGTTACCACTGAAAGTGAGCTTGGGCATTCTAGCTTCAAGATGCAGTGAAGTACATGGCATGGCTTTCTTTCCAGTTTTGCTACACAAGCCTTATTATAGCAAAAAATATATATATAATTATTGCACAAAATCTTACCTTATACATCAGCAACAAGTAGCAGCCATACTATACTGTATTAATATTGTATATTCATGCAGAATTTTCTTTAGAAGAGTATTCGGTGATCTTAAGCACACACTGAATTTGCACAAAGTTTTATAAAGAGATTACACTGTTAACCATGAATTTACAAGTACTGGATGCCTCTACTTGTTGTCAGAATTTCCCAAAGATTACCAAGGATTATTTTCTGGGCCAACTGAAACATAAGAGAAAAATACTTAGTTCAGGTAATGTATCCATCAGTGTAGACTGAGAACTAGACTCGTCCATGAAGAATGTGCTTACTGACCAAAATCCAGTATTTGCTTTAAATACTACGGTTTCATCGCTACAAAAACCATCTATTGCCCATGCCATCTTCTTGAGCACTGAAAGGAAAGGAGCAAAGCACTGCCAATGAATTTCTGTCCTACTCTTCCAAACTCGTTCATGCTCCAACCTGACCAGCTTACAGAAGACGACAAGCAGCTGCAGAGCAGCAAGGAGGTGCAGGACTGCTGGCGGCTCAGGGAGAAGGGGCTGACTGCTGCCGCCTTCCAGACCCTCCCCTCGCCCTGGCCAAGCGGAGAGGGGCTGCAGGGAGCACTGACTCATCCTGGCAAAAGGCTGGGACAAAAGCAGCGCAGGCTCGAAAGCAAAGTGGACAGCAAGAGCACAAAGTGTAGAGAGGAGCACAAAACTGGGACCACAGCTTTCACAATAGATAGTACAGTGAGTGACAAGACAACTTATTCATTTAGGTCTGAATATTTATAAAATACATTATCAGGTAGCACAGCACACAGCACTGATGTATAGAGCATGAGGTACATTGGATACATATTTGGATCCAACCCACAGAACAGTTAAAATGTTTGATGGAAACCATCGTTATAACAACATGTCCACATGTGAAGAAGAAAAACAGGAAAGAACCTGATATTTTAAAAGCAAAGGTGAACATCTAATTAAAATATTTTCATTTGCATAGCCCTTAGTATATCTGAAAGCAGTAACAGTAGCAGGTACTCAGAGACTGGGATATTTGAGCCATTTTAATTGAAGTGTCTAAACACGGCTCTCCTATGTCAAAAGGCTGTGTCTGGTTTCCAATGGAATTGATCATTTCAATAGACTGATTCTGGATAAGTGGAAACATTTTGATGAATGTTCCTCAAAAGGAACGTGGGGAGGAAGAGTGAGTTTAAGGGAAGCGGAGGGAAAAAACACAGAAAGAAACAGAAGGGGAAAGGAAGGACACCGGGCCCCAGCCAAGCCCTAGTTGCTGCTTTTATCATGTGCCTGGAACTGTATATATGTGAGTATGAGAGGGAAACAAGCCAGAACAAATAAAATTGCAGAGTAAATGCTAAACATGTTTTTCTTCCCCACCTCAGGGGAGAATAAATATTTTATCCTGCTACAGTTCTATTATTTATCTTCTTCATACCACATCCAATTGGGAAGTGAAACTGTTAAGACTTAATGTCAAGGTTTAAGGGAACTGTTTCATTTTGAGTTCAAATGCTTCAGTTTGGCAGTAGAACATCTGCTTCGAATGTTTCAAAGGCTCTTGACATTTACAACAGCATGCCCCCAAAAATTCAAGTAACTTAGAGCATCAGTGTGTACATCATAAAACTCAACATTCCTTGCAGCATGTGTCCCTTATACACTGCATGTCACCCAACTACCGAAAATAATATGGCACTCTGCACTAAGAATTTTATTTCAATGATGTAATAACAACACATTTTTTACTGCAGTGATAAAAATATCACTTATTTCTTAGTATAAATAAAGATGACAGGTTATACAAAAGCAAAAGAAGGAAATAGGAAAAAACGAGAAAAAGATTCACAAGCACCATGATCTGCTCCTCAATATCACTGCAGAGCACTTTTTTGTGTGTTACTGATTGGAGTTTAGAGCTTAGAGCTGCAGCTGTATTTCTCAGTGAATAACAGTTAAAAAAAGACTTAAAATCATGTCTTTTCATACATCTTACGGGTGTTTCTGAGGTTACAAAACAAATAGTAGTAAGCAGTAAGAATGGACTATTCTCATTGTATTAATTTGCTTGCAAATGACCCTAGAGCTCAAATTTAAAAAAGAAAATGTAGAATTAGACTTTTAATTGAATCTTTTATATAGTAAAATGCAGCAAAATAGCAAAGAAAGGTTACTTCAAGGCCAAATTTACTGAATGCTTATGCTAAGTAATGAAAAATATAATGCAAAAATTCTGTGTCTTTAAAGGATAACAACTATAAAACACAAGTCAAAATGATAACTCAAACCAACCCCTTCATTAATGTGACAAAAGCATCAATAAAAGAACAAAGTACTTCTCAAATCCACATGCACATGGGATGGCTGAATACTAGATACATGATTATTTCATGTTATGTGTGCATAGTACCTGCAGGCTGTACAGGGGTGACAATAAGTATCTCCTCCGGATACGAGGGAGATTGTACAGAGAACCAAAATACAAGTCCTGTTTAATTGCTGTTTTCCCATCAACAGCATGTGAAATTTCCAATCCAATGTGACAGTCCACACGAAGCAATAACGCATAAAACTTTTCTGGGCTAAAGAGTTATTCCGTAAAATCACAGCAAAAACAAAAATACACATACATGACTATGGTCTTTGGACCTACAGTGTGTTCATTGTGGATCTTAAGACCGGTCAACGGAAGTCATAAAATACTAGAAAAATTTTAACTTAGAAAACAGGCAATTCTTCCCACACCAGATGGCAGCAGATCAGGGCTTAGCATAAGAAGGATGCACAGGTATCAGCAGAAAATGCCTTCATTGCACAAAAAAAATGCCATCCTCCCTTAATTATAACGGCATTTATATGTTGTCACAGGAGCAGGCAGGTTACTGCAAACAACTGCAAAGTTGATACACTGGGCCCAAGCTAAGTTTAGCTTTAGGCTTTCAAGAAGAAAAATGAGCCAAAAAGGACTATCCATACAAAACTTTAATCAGTACTAAATTTGGACACAGATTATTCAACCAAGTCAAATGGGTTATTTTTCATACACTCAGGCAAATGTCCTAGTGGGGGAAAAGAGATACTGACCAGGTTGTGAAACCCAGCCATTCTTCCAGAGAACCCTCCAGAAAACTTCATAAGAAGAATACCACTTTTCAAATACCTTTGTCACTGAAAGCGGCTAAAGAAAATTAGCTCCATTTACTGACCTAAAGAAAGTTCTGTAGGCTAAGTACCTTGCCAACATAATTGGAAGTATCGGTGTGACAAATACATCTTTGCCTCTTCCAGTACTCATCATCAAGGGCTATTCCGATTCTGCTATCCATATAACTGGTCCAAACGTGATGCCTGGGGTGGGATGCTGGACATCAGTTATTGACACTGCAGGGAACGCTTGTTTCACCGGCTGGCTATGTAGAGCAAGTGCTGTTTGGCACAAGCCCACCAGCACTCTGGAAAGCACTATGACACCTTTCCAGGGTTTGGGCGCTGAAGACATCTTGCTTTCCACTTCATAAAAGCAGAGTACAAGATTTACAACTGCAGACCCTAAATTAAGTATTAGATAATAAAGATAAATATAGGGTACTTATTACTGCTTGTTTCTACAGCACACGGTGAACTACAGAAATGCATTTGCATTTCAGCAGTCTGTAACTTCAAAGATAATGTACAACAATTACTTTAATCCACACAATCAGTAGTGCAAAATAACTTCATTTGCCCTAATAACTTTGAAACAACTTTAGAAAATGTCAAATTTAAGCAAAATCCATGAGATCTTCTTTCATTCACAACTTGGATTGCCATTTTGGGTGCATGTCATCCTATAAATCTGCAAATTCTGCATCTAGAAGAGATGGGATATTTTTCACGCACTTAGGCAAGCAACATAGTGAAGGAAAGAGATGTTGACCAGGTTATGAACAAAGCCAAGTTATCCTTCCAGCGAACTCTCAAACACTACTTTGCAAGTCTTACTACCTCAGCAAGCCTAGCAAACTATGTTCTCTTTGAAATTAGACTCTCAACAACTTACCATAAGATCAGATCAATTTTCTACAACAGATGAATACACATTTGCTAAGAGAGATTCAAAAGTAAAATAAGAGACTCCGGCCACAAATATTTCTTGGGATCAAACATGTTATGGTTACTGTAACAGAAATGCCAGTCTCCATTCATTTATGTCTAAGTTTATTCTGTCCTCCTTACAGTCACTGAAGACTATGCTATAACAGAAGGACACTGCAGTTATAAAACAAACTTCAGATGAGACAGATACCTACCTGCACTAGCTTTCAGCACATGTACTGACTGCTCTGCTCCAGCTGCAACCACATAAACATTCCACAATGGTACCAACAGTCAGAGTAACTCGCCTTAATATTAGAAAAAACATGAGGAAGTTTTCAGATCCTATAGTTGAAAATAAGATCTCTGTTGCCCTTCTGTTCATTTCCAGATGGATCTATGTGGACAAACATTTTCTAAAGCTTTGTAAGTTGTGATTAATTTTGTCGCTCATTGTGGAACCAATGCACTGGTTGGGCTGGTGGAAGTGAAATGTAGAAGCAACGTTAAAGAAAATGGATCAACCACATATATTCACGTTGTGTTTGGAAAAATCGATGCCTGCTCTTTGGCAAATCCCTTTAAAAATACTTTTTTAAATGTACACAATTCTGACATATATTGCCTGGCATGATCCCATGCCATTTTTGTGGGGAGCTTAAGTTAATACTTTTTGGTTAAGAACAGAAGATTGCAAGCCAAAAAGGCACTTAAGAAGAATCTGGCATCTATTTGTTTTGGGTAATACTTAACTTTTAAGTCTCATCGACCTCAATAAGAATTTATGCAACTCAAACTAAGCATTTCCTTAAGTTCTTCACAATAAGGATGCTCTTCTACATCAAGGTTGCAGGACTACTACCACTTCCAAACACCAGCCAATTGCCAGAACATCTTTCCTCATATCTTGACTCCATCACACTTTCTGATATCTTCATGTATTGAATACACATGTGCATTCCTTGCACCAATTACATGGCAAAAGAAGCTTTTTTTTAAAGTGCTCTTCATTGATAAATTTTAACAAACCAAATCTAATTTTATTGATTAATAATTTTCAGGATCACAGTGGGCAAAGAAAAAATAGAGGTTTCCAAACAAACATTTGCAGCACACAAGAGCATATTCTCAGTGAGAGCAACATCCTAAAAGTCCTCATACAAATACACAAAATTCTGAAAGAAGAAAAAGCAGACAGGCTCTCTCTTGGTGTTACACTTCAGCTTTTGGCAAATCAAGCAAACATGCACGTGAATAACTCAGCTGACATGTTAATCCTACCCAAGATTACAGCAGCACTGCAGGAAAGGTCAGATTATGAATGCTGTTTTAACTGTTACATGCAAACCGCAGGACTGACAACATCCATCAGACTTCCAGAAAAGATAAAAATGACTTTGAGAAAAGTTCATATGGCTATGGAACAAGTCAGCCTGCTTTAATGAGGAAGCAAAACCTAAACAATACAGCAGAAAAGTACTTTTAACATGTATTAGACAGGAAAAAAATTACTTGAAAGTGGGCTTCAAATAACAAAATATAACTCCCTAATCAACAGTTTACAAATTATAACATATGCATTTTCATGGAACTTATGCTAGATGTCAGTTCCATTCAAGACTCCATTCTTACCAATCACACACACAGATAACGTCTTCCAAAAATCTCCACTATGACTGCCTTAAAAGACTTCAATAACTTTATTTCAAACCTCTTTTTTCAGAAGTTTATAATTCAGCCATAAAAATACACTCCAGGATGAATCGCAGTATTCAGAAGTTTATGCCCCAAAGCGTATTTTCAGTTTAATTTGGTTTAAATTATAGTCCTTTCAAGCTATAAAATCGTCAAAGAAAAGCTTTATAGTTCCATTTTTTGGAAAAACATTCTCTCAACTCAAAAATAGCTCTGGATTCCCCTACTCTAGTTGATTTCAAGGGAATAAATGTAGCTAAATTTAATAAGTTATTTTATTTTTGCTCACCCCTCAAACAATCTCTGTGAAATCAAGCTGGGTTACACAAAATGCAAGTCAATGACAAATGTGATCTAAAGTTGCAGATGAAGCAACAAAGACTGCTGAACGCACGTATTTGCTGCTTTTCTATAGAAGTGTCTCATATTGGTCAGGGTGTATAGATACGTTATTCCAACAATATCTGTGGGCTTTTCCAGCTGCAGTTGCTTTTTTTTTTTTCGCTTCAGCCGTTGCTGCCTCAATGTCAAGCAAGCCCTAGGTGGGTCTGCCCCGACACCACTTTCATGTGCTCCTCACACAAACAGAATGGACCATTCAGCAAGTTCAAAGAGTCCCTGGAAAATATATGAATTCAGCTGCAAATTCACAGTGTCTGATATCAGTGCTATGTCTTGCCCTGCTCCAGTTCCACCTTGATGGAGACTTTTCTAAAGCTCTCACATATCATGTAATCCAGAAACTACACCTCAAGCTAGGAATAATTCTGTGCTTAATGCAAAACTCTTGACTAAGGAGCACAGGTTCTCTCATAGTTGGGAATATAACAATACAAATTCATTTCAACCTCTCCTTTTACTTTTACATGTTTAGTTCATCGAACATGAGGAAGCACCTGTTTCCAAAGGGATTTAGCGTACTATTTGATTCCTTACATTAAAAGACAGGCTTCACTCTCTGTGGCTTTTTTTTTTTTTTTTTTTTTTCTTCTAGCCCCAAAAGAATTTAACAGATTTTTTTTTTTTCCCTGATGAGGTATATCTTACATTTCAAAAGGAAGTTTGCAAGAATAATTGAGAGTTAAATAGTTGTGCAATTTTGTACACAGCAAAACTGTGCATGATTCAAGAGACCATTCATGTATTCAAGGACTTCTTAGTCTATATACTGAGGCTTGTTCTTATGATTAATTATACCATTAAAATCAGTGCTCATCATTCAGATTTGTATACCTTTACTCTCAATATAGAGTTCTCCATGAATACAAAAATAACAATGTTACACAAGACACTCATAAGCAAAAGCAGTGATTTATTTTTGCTCATGGCTTCCAGAAAAGGACTCTGACTCCTCTTAACTCTTCCCTCAGCCAGGAAGAATTGCTTATATTGCTTATATGTCTTAGGCTTGGCTTTTATTTAAGTATCTATTTCCAATTAGGTTTATATGTGCAGTTGAGCTCTGCATTGTGAGTATAAGGAAAAAAAATCCCTTCAGGTTCTACCTTACAGCAGCTCAAGAGAAAAATGCTGCTAACAGAGCTTTGTTCCTCACTACAAGACAAAGGATCTTCTCAAAAAATTTTTCCTCTACATGGCACTCTGGTCACCCTCTTTGCAAATAGTCAGCAATAGGGATTTATAAATATCCTTCAAAAGGCATCCTACAAGCCTTGCTTCACAGTTTACTGCTTTAATGAGACTGTGCCCATCTTGCAGTGTATCCCTCAATACCTTAAAAGGCTGGTACAGCTGCTTATAATGCATAACTACCACTTGGCTTTAAGAGAAATATCAGGCAGAGAAATGGCAACTGTTTATCTGAAGCAGAACAGGCTATTAGATAAGGGAGTAAGGGAAAAAGGAATAATCCTGTTTCAAAAATTTCACCCATACATACACTCAGGAGTTTTAAGTATATATTATAATTAAATAACGGCTTCAAGAACTCAATAGTCCATGGATCAGAAGCTCATTAGTCATCTCCTAGCCATGTCCTAGCATGTGGAAGGGATAACAAATTCATTTCCCATCAAGCAGTAACTTCAACACAGAAGCTCCTGAGAAGTTATTTTGGCCATATCTAAAAAAAAGCATAAGCATTTTAAGTTAGTTGTAACTAACAAAGCTGTCATTTTGATTTGATCTTTTCTTTGTTTTTGCTTTTCCTAAAAGACACAGCTACTTAATTACACGTCCATTCAGCATCATAATAGGAATCTGTCCTGTTATTCTCTGGCAATGCAACAAGCAAAAGGATGCCACAAGTGAAAGAACTGATGTAGCAACAGGTACGTTACATGCTTTGTCCAGAGCTAATATGTAAACATTACCCCTTTTCTACTTATTTGCTCCTTCCTGTATATCTGGGAATCACATTCCCTTCGTTAACACACACAAGAAAAGCTAACTATATATTCCATGTTGTTTCCTAGGCCTGCTCTACACGGCCTTTCCTGGATGCTGCCGTGGCAGTCTTAAGGTACTGGGATGCAGCGACAGCATCCCAAGTTCATCTATTTGCCTGTTTTCAGAAATAGCCACATTTTTGCAGGGTACCATAGAAACCTGACAAACCACAGCAATACAATTTCACATTTTAAACCCATAACAAAGAGCATACAATTAGCCAAGTTTCTGAAGATGGTTTGAGCCTAAAGGGAGGAAGAAAAGTGTCTGAATTTAAAGTCCAGACACAAAAATACTATGACGAGTTTCCTAGCAAAAATACAGTTCCTTAAATGCTAAAGGGTCACCTGATATAACTGAAATGATTACTTTCAATCCACATCAGTAACACTAGATAATCAGATACTTGAAAACAATTTTAATCTTAGTATAAATACTGCAAAAAAGAATACACTGCAAGAACCACCAAAAGAAAAAGTCAAGTTTGAAACAAAACATTGGCTAACCTGTTTGAAGCTATGAAAACTTCTATTTTTACTAGTCACAGGAGGATGCACTGTCTGCAAGACAAAAGATACCTTTGCTTAAGCATCCATGACTATCACCTATGACACCAACCTCGTTTGGTTTTATTCTTCATCCCTTCTCTTATTTTGATTCAGTCTACTCGGAGCCAAGCACACCCTTCTTGCACACCAAGATCAAAGTCTAGGTTTTCAAGCTACCCAAACGTCTCCACTGCAAAGCCTTACCTAAAATGATGTTCTGATTTTAAGTCTACTCTGCTGCTGTATGGTCTTGGTTTTTTTGTTTTGTTTTGTTTTTAATACTTACACATTTACTTCAGAATATTCTCACACTGCATCTCCAAAACAAATCTGCATCACCTTGATCATTAATATTTACAAAACATCTGAAGGAGAGTCTAACATGCCAGGATTATCTAACACAAGGCATCCTTAAAACACAAAGTCTCTTATAAGCATACACAGCTAAGAAAATGCCTTAGACTATAGATGAAAAATCTGTATGCCTCCTGATTGAAAATGGTCATGGTATGTACCATGCCTATAAATCAAATCAGCAAATTTAACAAACAACAGTTGGCAGGAAATGCACAGTACTCCTGCCTCTGGGCTGCTGCTTCTAAAATAAAACAATGATTTATCAAATGCATTTAACCTACATGAGAGCAGTCCTCAGTCCAGGATAACATCCCTCTGCAGGTTGGATCCACCTTTTTTATTACTTGCTCTTTCAGTATAAAGCAAGCATTCTCCACAGAAGACAGCATAGATCTACACTGTTATTAAATTTGGATATTAAGGAACAGAAAATACACCTGCTATAAATTCTTATTTAACTAACAGAGCAATCAAAAAACAGACTGTGCAGGTTACACTTGTTTGCTGTTTCCATTGCTCCATTAAAAACATCACTATTGCCTTGATTCACCAAGTTACTTAAGCATATGTCTAATTTTAAGAACGTGAATAATCCCCTGAAATCAAATGACTATTCACTCAATTAAAGTTAAACATATGCTTAAGTACCTTGATGAATCGAAGCCTGCAGTTGTTTCTGCCAATTTTGCTGTACGTAAAAAGCAGTTTTTGCCAGTGAAAACGTGATACTGTAATGCTTTTAGCACTGCAAAATTTTGTCTTTTTTTTCCTCTCCTTTCAAGTGCTATATTTGTTTCTTTTTCCCACTTCTAGAAAAAGAGTTTATCAAAGTAGAGGCAATGAAGAAAATTATATTTTAACTTAAAAATAAATGCGAGGGTTTGTATATTTTTATCTCCCATTTACTTATAGAAAATCTTTGGTGAAGTATGAAGTACAGGATTTGGAAAAGAGGAGACCTACTGCTTCAGGTAGTTGATAATGAATTTTGAGAGTATAAACTTGAATTGAAAGAATGCAATGATGAATAGAGCACAGAAAAAAAAAACCCTAATTTCCAAAGCTTTCCTCTTTAAGAAGCTCTGTGGTGCATGCACGAGTTTGGATTCTGAGACATTAACAGCAAGTAGGAAAGAATATAAAAGAAAAATACCTCTTACAAGATTTCATTCTGTTTAAGTTCCTTAGACCTTCTCAAACATACAATCAAAAACAACTCTACCCAATCTGTAGCATTACAGCTTACACTCTTCTTGGCTCAGCTAAGATTTAGGCAGAAAAAGGCTGGCTGGCATTTAGGTAATTTGCACAAGGATGATCAGTGGCCCAAAGGTGAGAAAGAAATGCAGTTCATTAACCCATCTAAAAAGCCAGTATTCAAGAACTTGCCAACAACAGCTTCTGTTGGCAGAGTCATGCTGTTAGTGATAACAAGCTGCATAAATAAGATGTTAAAAATATCCACAAAGAATAAAAAAGCATAAAATCATAGAGTTTGAAGGATTCTGCGCACATTTTCAGGAAAAGAGAGCAAAATCCATGCTAGATTCACACATGGTAAATCCTGCTAGATCTCCACACAGAGAGAGCAATAGAGCCTGTAATTTTCTTTCCTCTGCTTAAAGTTCTGATTAAAAGAATTCTAGAGGCTTTTTGTTTCTTCCTATCAAATTATTTGGACTTATGACACAGGACATGATTTGCCTTTTTCTCCCAGCTGGGTCCTAGCATTTCCTAATATAAGGATGACCTTGGAGTAGCCCAGACTTGCATACTGGGCTTAATTGTTACCTTCAGGATATATTTTACATTTCACTAGCATAAAGTGCTATTCTATTTATATTTGTGAATAAACTGCACATGCTCCTACTAAAATTGCTCAAAATATCTATTAGCTTCAACAATAATAGAGATATCTCCAAAACTGACAGTACAAAACATTTAAAAAAGTTGTTTAAAAAGAAAAAAAATTATGAAAAAGAATGATGACTACTGCCTTCAAATTAAAGAGCGTCCCCAGAATTCATGATCAGCATTCAAATATCACTCCATAATCGGACAGGTACAGGTACGTTTGGAGTTTCAAGTATCCGTGGTTATCAGATGAATACAATAGGAAAAGAGGTGAGAGTGAACTGCTTTGCAGTAGCCTACCCTGCTTGCCCCTACCAGATTACCTAGCCGAGGTAAATATGGTATTAATCTAACACAAGTATGACTTCACCACATGTAGATTTCAAATCCTGTTCCATACTCATGGGAATATCCTTCCACTGCAAGTCTTCCTATGTGTAGCTATATACCACGCAGGATATAAGGTATTTCTCACTGCAACATACAGGCACATAGTAATTGCAATTTTGGGGGTAGTATTTTTGTAAATATCTTTTGAAGTGATTATGGAATAAATGCGTTCCAAGTAGATTAAACTCTACAAAGAAATACCTATTTCATTGTTATTATATTAACTCACAGTTTTCCCCTGAGAAAACAAAAGGGGGAAACTAACTCGATTTTCCACTTTAAACTATGTTCTCTGAGCAACTTTAGTGTTAAAATTCCTGCTAGGAGAATCATTACTTCCAATTTTCCCCCAAAGCGATGACCATTTATGACACAGCTTGTTAGATTGATCTACTGAACTTTAAACTTTTAAGAAAATGCCACAAACAAATCCAAAGAAATTAAGTGTGCACCTGCTCTCAAATCCAATTCTTCTATGTATTCTGCAAGATTGTCAAGTTCTCTGGTTAACTAATAGTCTGAATCACATCCTGGTTTCAAAAAAAATATCCACAAATGGTTCCTCAAAAATCCCTGCTTTTTTATTTCAGAAGTTTTATAACTAAATAGGGTTCAGTGCTCACAATAACTCTACAGATTGTTTCCACCCACACACAAAAATCCCAGCCTACTTACTGTACAATTTATACTTAAAATTTTTAATGCTATTTTCCAACTGAAAAGAAAACCAACAACATGAAGTATAGAATTCATGCTAACTCTAGAGAAAAGGAGGTCCAATATATCTTTTTCAAACAGTAAGTGAAATCAGAAAAATGCATAAGGAGCAGGAGGGGAAGTTCAACCTTTAACTGAACTGTTAGAAACGGCAAAAAAAAATTTAAGGCCTTAGGCGTGGTGAGAGAAGAGAAGGACATGAAGGTTGAAAACCTGCAGCATTTTTACAATAGCTTTACACAGTTCCTTCATTTCCAAACGCCAAAGGGTGACTTAGCACGCAAGACGAGCACCAGATTGGATGCCACAAAGACACCCTCACTGGGAACTTGTCATTTTTTCAAGACAACGTTGTTTCCATTACCCAGCCTGGATGAGAAAGAAAGAACATCTAAAGGAAAATAATGAGCTTTTTAAAAGCCCTCAAACTAGCCCCTCTAGGACTAGGAAGAAACTCACCTCTTTTTGAAACACTTTCTCCTTTCCTCTAAAATATTTTCGTTAACACATTGAGCTCCATTACCTGCACTATTTTTGCAAACCCCCGCGTACACACACACACGAAGCCCCAAGCAAATAATTACTTTTCCTGTTTACGTAAAATAATTATGCAGGATTTCCTGAGAACATGATTTTCAAATTAGGGACAAACCAAACTGAAGAGTCTCTGTTTCCTTTACCACAGGAAATGTAGTGGATTTGGTTTAAACTCAATTTATATATCAATTAAAAAAGCTGGAAGTTCTTATCTGTGACTGAGCTGTGACAATTTCTGAAAGTCAGGGAAAACAATGCGCTAGCAAGTATTTAGCTGTTGAAAATATCTTTTAGAAAATGTTAACTTTAATGGCTCTCTAGTGCATGTCTGGGATTGCTTTGTAATCTTCTTCAGCAATGTGTAATATTTTGGCAAAATCCCAAACCCGCTTGGTTAGTAGTAGTAGAAAAAAGGAAAGGCTATAAAGTGAATTTGTTGTCTCTTTTTTTTTATTAGTTAGAGAAACTTTAAACATAAAAGAAATCTTGCTTTACATTAACTTCGCCCTGTTGCTGCATTCCAGAAATTCAGTGCAGATTTGCATGTGCTCCATATGTATCTTGCCAGCTCTGCCCTACCTGGCCTGAGCAATTACTGTGCATGTGCCGAGCAGCTGCAAGGAGCGAGGGAGGGAGGGAGCGGAGAGGGGAAACAACAGAGCTTTGGGCTTGGAAAGCAGAAAGCTGAATTTCCTGGCTTACCCTGTGGCCCACTTAATGTCTTCAGTCAGGTGACCAAAAGAGGCAAGTAAATTACACAGGAGCAGGCACTGGATGTCAAACAAGAGATTAGAGCCATACAATATTCCAATTTCCTTTCCTGGTCGCCAGAGCCTCAATGGAAGTGAACTCCATCCAGCCCAGGCAAACTTGCATGTTTGCTTCTCCACATGCTTCACATCCAAGAGGTCTGAGAAGGAGGATGTGGTTTGTTTCCATTTTATCATTTCAATTTTATCCATTTTACTCATCAACGTGCAAGGGCAATAGTGGCTTCAAAACAACAAGTTTCCTTTCCTACATATATGTGATATAAATGTGATGCGACTCAGTGTAGCTTGATGATAAGCTGTAAAAAATCACAATTAGCAAACAGGTATGCAGTTGGATGAGCAATTCCAAATGAAAAACAGTAAGAAATTTCATATCCATCAATTCTTATTAAACATTTAACTTGCATTTACAGCAAGACATGTTCTATACATGACTATCAAATATTGACCTCCTGGATGTTTACAGACCTAAAGGAAAAAACAACAGTTTGCTTTCTTGAATTTACTCTTAACTGAGGTGCATGTATTAGAAAAACACATACACAATTAGAAAGATGAAAAATAAGTTCTTGACTTTATCTATATTATAGTTTCCAGAACCGCTTTATCTTTATTACATTTTCTGACCATAATTTATACTGGTGCTTAATATTCATAAAGGAAGCATGCAGGACCCTATTAAAAGGAAAATGTTACAATACACCTTGCTCACCTTGCTAGGAAAGGCAAAGCAGGTCCAAAGGGCTGCCGACATGCCTGACTCCAATGCTTTTCCTCACTACTGATTTCATGGGCACAGCTCTTAGCTGGCACTCAAGAAGCTCTCACATCCATTGGCAGTGCTAGAATTTCAGATCTGATGCTTCCCAACTACGGCAAATTTTTAATTTATCAGCTCAAAAATGCAGCTGTCTGCAATGTGGGTTTATCTCTTTTTTGGTCTTTTCTACTGCAAATATTAAAAAACTGTGCTAATCCCTCAACAGTAAAAGCAGCAGCGTATTAACTCACATGTGGCAAACACAGCATCTCCCCTGCCTGAGCTGAAGCTGCCATCGTATCATTACTCAATCCCCAACTGCTGCCAGTTCCACTGCAGCCACTTTCATAACAGTTCCGGAGACACTCAGTCTGCGGCATTTTTATTTCTCATTACAACTATTTTACATATATGTTTTAAGACATTCTTAGAGTGTGACATCAAAAGGATAACCATAACAGATTTAAACAACATTATAAATTTAGTAGATGACATTTGTCTCTAACGACCTTTCAGAGATCCAGAAAGGCTTTTTACCCAGTAGAAGATGTGAGCTCAGAGCTCTGGAAGCTGGATTATCAGAAATGTTTCTGGGGCTGGGATGTCAAGAGAAACATCCCTTGCCGGAATTTCAGCAGATGGTACAGCGAATAATTACATTATGCCAAGCCACACACTCGAAATGAATCAGATCTCCCAAAATCATAAGGTTGTTTTAAAAGCCATGAGAGGTTTTTAATACAAAAGCTATCAGCATTTTTCTTTTTCAGGGTTTTTGGAGCTCCAGGAAGAAACCACCTTCCTTCCAAGTCTTGATGAGCTGATACATTACTGATGAATCTGGCAAGTCTGACACACATTACTAAAAAAAAAAAAAAAAAAAAAAAAAAAAAAAAAAAAAAAAAATGAATGCTTTTTTAAAAAGGGGGGGAAAAAAAAAAAAAAAAAAAAAAAAAAAAAAAAAAGCCCAGCAAAACTGCCAAATCAATTTGGGTGATCATAGGAAGGGGGCAGCTCCCTACCATGTTTTTCCACCAAAGAAATTTATGCCGGTCTCACAATTTTCAGAACCCAATATACTAATGTATTGCTAGGCAAGGAGACAATCCATCAATCCTGAAATACATTAATATTATTTCCACAAAATATCCTCATAGAAAACAGGTATTTCATATCTAAGTTCCCCATTTTTATTATCAATCTTTTGCAAAAAAGTTGGAATCCACACATCCCTCAAGAAGGTAATGTTTTAACTTCTTTTTCCATAGGGTTGAAATTCAAGTTTATTGTTAGGCCCTGAATGTTCAAGTCATAAATTCTGTTTTTAGAGGACTAAATTAGATCTGAGTGATGATTTAAGCCTTGCGAAGACCTTCGGCTCAGTAATCAATGCCATCTGCAATTAACTCATGATCCTCTTGATGCCTGTGAAGAATCACAAGCAGAGACCATCTTCACTAACAGGGCCTGCCTACTGAGTCCTGACTTGCCACTATTATCACTGCTTATAGTTCCCGTTCAAGTAACACCTGCTGACCCAATCATGCACTACTCAAACATATATTCAATGAACTCATTAGCAAAGACATAGTAGCCCAACACCATGGCAATATGTGGCCATGACTTAGCCCAAACTATGACAAACTATGTTAGAGAGCACTCCTACTCCTTAACTCCATGTTCTCAAATTATCCTGACCTGCTGAGCTTTCCTTTGGCACCCTTGCACCATAGTCTGGGGGGAAACTGCACACAAGCATTTTTCTTTGTGAACTTATGAACAAGTGAGAGGCCTGAGTCTAGAAATGGGTAAACGCAGCGACTGCCTTAAAAACAAACAAAACACAGCACAGAGCTAAAAAAAAATAAAATAAAAAAAAAAAAACACACTATGAATCACCAGCTTTAATTCCTGGAAAATACTGCAACAAATAATCAAGCATCTTATGACGCACATACTCCCCCAAAGTAGCATAATAGTAGAGCATAAAAGTAGCAGTCAATACATAATTGTAAAGAACAAATACACTGACTTGCCATGATCAACAGAACACAGTGGCAAAGGGTGGAGGGGTATAAGAGCCATATGAGAACCAGAGTTACCAATCAGTTGGATATCACCCAAAGTAGTTTCTAATAATTGAATTGCCAACATGAAAGAACGTTCTTGACTGGTTAGTTTCATGAAAGACGTTGTGGCTCATTTCAATATTTTCATTTCTAATCTAGACACTAGAGAAGATGCTTACCAAATTTGAAGATGTCACACGAGTAAAAAAAACTAAGTACTGGACAGACTGAAGTTTTTCAGGAAATGGCCTAAGAAACACAGTCTCTGGGCAAGACTTAGCAAATAGGGACCATTCAGCCTAGAGGAGACTGAGATGGAGACATAACAACCATAAGGACATAAAAGGCTACTGAAAAAAAAAGAAAAAAGAAAAGAAAAAAAAGAGGGACCTGTTTTCTCTGTTAGAAAGCTTTTCTTCATGTCTGATCTGACTCCTCCCTGCTGTAATTTAAACAGACTTCCTCATGTATCATGGAGATAACGTAGCCAAGCACTAAAATAAATTGCCTGGGGAGTTGTGGGGACCCAGAACAAATCAGGCAAATACCTGCAGTGCGTAGCACTATTAAAGATGATCCTACATTGAGAAGGGATAGTCCCAACCAAGGCTATTTTTATACGATTGTTCCCTGCTTCCAGAATCACTGCTAGCTCACGTACTATTATGCAATGCTGTTCAATCATACCCTAAAAGACAGGAGTAATCTCTTTTGAAAGCTTACTATTTAACTACAGACCAAACAGGAGAAAAGTAGGAAGAAAAAGTTAACTCCTTGTTACAGACGAAGAAAAAACACACAACTAACCAAGCTACAGAGACTGTGAAACATCAGGAGTAAATCTGAATGCTTAATTGGATGCGACAAGAAACACAGCAGCAGAAATTCATGAAGAAACCGTTACTCAGTCACTTGCTACAACCTGGAATTTGTTGCACCAAAACCAGCAGCATGACATTAAATGAGGTTGCAACAAGCACCAGAAACAGAAGTGCTACAACTATTTTGCAAGTAGAAAAAGAGTTACATTCCCAAATTTCAGTCCAATCTCATGACATACCCCCCACCAAATCATCAATATTTTCCTCTTTTAAATCCTACAAGGGTTTACAGGATGCATGTTCAAAGAAGCTCCCACAAAACGCTCAAGAAAGCACTATAAAATTCAGCTATCTTCTCACTTGCTTTGAGCACCTGGTACTTGAGAAAGTATTCAGCTATTTTGTCCTCCTTAATCAAAACCATGTCAGGAAATAAAACTACTTAAGAGTCACTGAAGGGTTTGAAAAGAAAATATTGAAAAGATAACAATAATACACAAGTGCTAATGGGTATCATTAATAACATTTTCTTAAATGAACTACCTGACCAGATACATGGAACTTTGTTCCTTCCCATGCCCCTCCTCCTCTTTTGTGGATTAAATACTGCAGTATATGTTGCATGTCCTAAACAAATGTCAGATTCTTTTGCAATTGCCACAGTGAAGTGATAGCAATTTTTAAATTCTAAGTTATCTTCCAACTTTGACAAGTGGGTGAATGTAATCTAGGTTTTTGAACACAGGAAATAACACAAAAATCAAGCAGAAACCTAGAATTACTTCAAAGCATTGAATCCTACATTTAAAAACCTCAAGTAAATAACATACAGTAAAAATGTATACAAAGAGGAAGAAATTATTATTTGTGGACTTCACAAGCCCTGGAACAATGGATCCCAATTTTGATTTTAAGCCTCACACTAAATGAAAATGCAATCTCTACCCCAATGAGCTAAACTAATTACTCATATGCACTACAAAAGGCTTTGTTTCTTTTTCATAATTTTTATTCATGGCCAAAAGTCTCTAACCACTATCGCAACCACATATCCCAAGGATAAATTTGACAAGGTCAAAAATTGTCTCTGTTTAGAAGAGACGTTATCATGCTGACTGATATTGGTATTTATAACATTTTATATTCCTTGTCTTTATGCTCTGTTTTTAAATACATTATATAGACTCTGCTAATGCTTCTCTACTTGGAGACACATCAACTTGCCGTTTGTTGATATTACAGCCACTCAGCATGACAATGGATTGGTATAATGCAGAATCACAGCTAATATTAACTGACTGCATACCAGCTGGAGAGCAAATTTAAGATTAACCTTGTGTCTCTCTATCTAACAAATACTAGCCTTTCTGGCCAGTTTAATGTCTGCTTTTCGCCTTGGGAGTTTTCTACAACGTGAAATTTAAGTCGGGTCTTCCATATTTTTGCTGGACAACTGCTTTGGAATCTCAGAGCTCCTGTACCTACAGACATCCAGGAAAAGAAAGATGACTAAGTGTAAAACAAATGTCCATAGGCTTAATGAAAATCAAAGTACCCTAAGCTTGCTTTATTGACACGACTTAAGATCATGGTCAGACAACTGCTTTGGCTGTTGCTAACTTAAAGAGGTCACTTCTGCAGGTCACTCAGTTGAACTGTTCTGCAAAATGAGCTACAGTGAACAAAACTAAATCAGGGAACACAAGCAAAGGAACCCCAAGATCCTTTTCAATAGTAAGTTGCAGAAGTTGCAGCTGGTAGCTAGTTACCCATGCCTAGGCATAGAGGCTTGTGGTGATCAGCTGCGCTGCATCTGAAAGCCTGAAGAGAAGGAGAAGCAGCACTGGGATGCTGTTAAGAAAAAAAAAAAAGAAAGCTGTTCTGAGATGCCTTAAAAAACATGGAAGCTCTCAGCATTACTCATAGATATGAAGAACTCACCTAAAATATTCTGTCTAGACCAAGATACATCTCTTCAAGAGATGAGCTGGAAACCACGCCACAGACAGAAACAAAAACTAAAAGAGCATTAAAACATAGAACTCATGTGGAAAAATGAATGAGCTGGCCTCACACAAATATAGTCAGAATACACTACAACAGAGCAAGACAGTCTTGAAACATGTAAAAACTTTCTAAAAAGAAGCTCCAGTTAGGGAACACTGAGCTTTTGAAGAGATCATGAGCAAGAATAGTTTTGCCAAAACATAGAACTAGTTTTTAAGATACATAGCTCTCAGCTTCACCCCCCTCGACTCCCAATGCAAATCGATTAAATTTGTACAGCAAAAACCCTACTTATCTCAAAAGCAAGCAAAACAAAACTATTATGCTATTAATAGGGTCTTAATTTAGGCAAAGTCTTAATTATAATTTCTCACTCCTGTTACCATCAAGTTTTATTAGTGAGATTATTGGTTAAAAATAACTGTTTGAGCATCACACAACAGTTCATGTGAGTGTAGCAAAGGGCATGAGAAACAACAATAAAAAGCAGCTCAACTTAAGGCCTGTTTCAAAAGTACATTTAGCATGTTGGACGTCAATGCATTTTTGTAAGACAATGGGACTTGGACTTAAGCACATATATGAGTCGTGGAAATAGAACAGAAGTTATTAAATCACTCATCTCTTTCAAAGACTGTATCCTTCCAATTAAATTCTCTTAAACTGCCTGCGCAAAGGAGGTCCATAGTTATTATCACAGTGGAGATAAGTGCATCACAGCAGCATTGCAATATTTTACAGGAAACAGTAATACGCAGGGACACATCAGTGCTTAGGAATTAACTTGTTGAACCAATTTGCATGAAGTCAGCTCACTGAAAAGGAAGGGCCATCCTACAAAGCAGCAGTCAGGTTCTACACAGAAATGGAATGTTCTCCATCTACATGATACCTTTACTCAGTAGTGCTCAATGCTAAAGGCATGAGAATAAATGAGATTCACAGGGCACTTCAGTTAAATTAGCTCTGGACAGTCACATTTCAGAGTTCCATAGGTGTGAAACACTCGCATCATGCACCACATCCACAGCCATGGAATGTGATCAGAAATTAAATTCTCATGATGGCAGAAGGAAGATAGCAATGATATTGAGGACAAGCATCAATCCAAGGAAGGTATGCTACACAACTTTTCTACACTCCTAGGGATAACGTGAAAAAAATGAAATTGTTTCTAACACTGTTACATTTCCAACAACAGATGGATCCCTTTTTGCTGAAGGGCAGCAAAGGTTCTTAATCAGGTCTACAAATACAGCAAACCTTCACATTGCTGAAAGTGAAGCATCACTCCATTTAAAGCAAGTTCATAAGCAAGTGTTAATCCCCATGCAATGTAGCATTTATCATTTTTCATGCAAGTGCTCATTCCAAGAGGATTATCACTTCCCCATCCTGCCCTCTGGCTGACTACACAGGGCAGATAAATTGTTTATTCCATATGGAAGGGGAAAGGGAGGTTGGAGGAAGCTGTGATCTCTGGCTTCTAGTTTTGCTGTAGCTACTCCAAGTTGAGAGCAGGAAGGAGCACAGGCCAATCTTGCAGCAGTTGCTCTTCAAGGGGAGCGCATATATTGGCCCCCTCAGAAGCTCTCTAGCAATTAGTAACACGTGCCATACAACAGAGAGGCCAGAGCCACTCCTTGCTAATGCACTCACACCTGCCTAGATCCTACCAGCCTGATTGAGCAGGTGTTCCTTTACTTGCCCACACACACAGTACTTCAGTTAAGCTTGATTAAAGCAATTCTGTTTCAAATGCCTCAGATACTAACCGATAAAGCAGGACATATCAAATACTATCAGCACAAGTTTACAGCTAAGAGGTCTGTGTACGTACAAATCCGTTTGTATAAGTTGAGGAAATTCTAGGTGCCTTTCCCAACTAGTTATATACCTTTTTCTAAAAAAAAAGAAAATCCATTTGAAGTGTAAAAAGCATAGAAAACACATTTCAAGCAAAATTATATTAGTTATAGGATAATTTTGCTTTCCTGTGGGACATTACACTTAGCTCTATACTTACGGCTATCTTTGCACAACAGATTATATACAGATCACCCAGGCAATCTTATATAACACATCAGCTCATGCAACAAGTGTAGCAAAAACACCTAAAGACAAGTTTTAGACTAAAAAGCAAGTCAGACAATCACAGACAAACAGAATATTATATTTTAACGTGCCACAAAGTTACCAGCATTGCATATACAAAAGCAGATAATATTGATAATTTATACTGTACCCACTATCCGAAATAGCTCCTTAGAAGTAAATTCTGCAACAAAAACTAGATTACATGAATGACATCTAGTGGTCATATTCTTTCATAACCATCAACATACCCTAACCAAAGGGGTGAAAGGCTTCACACAGGAAAAAAGGCAAGTTTTTGAAAATCAGTTAAAAAATAATAATTTTCCTGGGTTTTTATTTATTCCTTTTCCTGTCCTCATGAACTTAACATCATTATGTGAACATGCCTTAATCTCCCCACCATCATAAAAGCAAGCGACAATAAAACCCCAGCTCCTCTAAATCTTAAATACACATAGATTTAGAAAGGGGCTGGGACTGTGGACACCTTCCTGGAGTCCTCAGTCATTTAAGGTAACTTTTGCGTGTTTATTCACCATTACTAATAACCGATAACTGAAATAACTGATTTGTTCTGCTTGCACAGCACCGTGCACAAGGGATTATGGTGTTTTACAAGGGTTTCTAGCTGGAACGGCAAGCCAAATAGCTGTTAATATACACAGGGTGATGACATCAGGAGTCATTGGGCATAACGCTGCACACAGACTTGCGAGTTCTCTTTCACACTGTTTAATCATGTTTCAGCTTCCGAGTTGCTGCACTATGTTGTTATATAATGTTATATAAATGTAAAAAGTACAATTTAAGGCACAAACATGCTTGTGACTAATCAAAAATACTTTGACAAGATAAATTATTAGTTATTAATATATTTATCTGGGGAAAAAACACAAATTTTTTAACAGATGTTGTCTTGTGACATTGTCCAGGAGATCAAGCACAAGACAACATTGACTATCAGCTATCATTCTTTAACAGCAATTGCAATTATCCAAATCTATTTTACAAATTCCAAGTATAAAACACTCAAAAATGTCTTCAAGCAGAAAAATGCTACAGGATTTCCCTGCAGAAATACATACAGTTTCAGATTGTGAATTAAAAATGCATTTCATTTGCATCTGAAAAGTACCCATTTACAGGTAAGAAGTTTTTTATTCCATGCAGATACGAGATAACCTTCTTTAAAATGCTATTTCTGTGAGATGACGGGATACATTTGAACAAAGTTTTAACTACATTTCACATTACACACAGAGCACCTGTCCCAAGCTGCCTAAGGCATTCCTGCTGATTTGGTTTCCAGACAGCCTCTCTGCCCAGGAGAGAGGCTTCAAATCTCATTGAAGGACTATCACCTGAAAGACAGCAATAATGCTGTCAGTTTGGAATAACTGCAACTTGTTCTCATCCTCATAAATGGTGAGTTTATCTACGCAGCATCCCACAGATGATTACAAGAGGGTGGGGAATAGTTATTATAGCTTTCCATTGACTCAAATGGCATGGCAACAGAATCCTTACTCCAATGCCTCATACAGCAGAGGGAGTCACCAATAGTCCATTACAATCCCGATAACACCAAAATATTCTTGTAGTCAGTAGGTAATCCGTATCATAGCAAGACTTTTCTAAAGAATCCAGTAAGAAAATCTACAAATGGAAACCTGTGCAAAAGACCTCAGTTCTAAATAAAAGCCCTGCAAATTGTATCTATCTTGGTTTTCTGCAGTCCAGGAAGACAGAGGCCTTTCTGGCTTCCCTCTTTCTTGCTGTCTTGCAAGATAAAGATAAAAAAGGAAGTAGTTAATTTTTAAAAGATCATAGTTCAAGGACATGCAGTGGGCCACAGAGGTATGTGGGAAGTTGGGTATACATCAAATAAGTCAAAACATAGATTTTGAACAATTACTCAAATTGTTCTTTGAAAACTGAAAACATCCAGTGGGCACACTTCAGTGCTTGGGAGAACAAGCTTTCTTATTCAATCCATCTGTGAATACATTTCATTTTAATGTGAAATGGGTAATACTTTGAGCAGCTATATTTCATTGCTCAGAACAACAGCAACAGGATAGGGCAACGGGTCCCCAAAGGCTACGAATAGTCTGGACAAGCATTATGTAGATGAGTGTCATGCAATAGGATGTCTTGCCCTTCCTGAATCTAGACTTCCTCCAAAATATGTCTATAGATCTCTATTCTTTCCTGTGCAAGAAGTTCCATATTCTCCATTACAGACCAGAAAGATTTTCATCTATATTAAATCAGATTTGGATTTACTCATAAAGCTTAACAAATTATCCAAATTTTCTTCCTTCTTGACTTTGATTTAAAGATGCATAAACTGAGAAAGCATCGCAATAAAATCACATAAAACCACGTAAATATGGGAAAGAAAATGATTAAATAGCTACACTCTTAGGTGGAATAAGCAGCTTGACATTTCTGAATACTTGACACTATTTTCTTGCCCTTGCTACTGAAAAAAAATAGATAGCATTGAAAAGTTTTGTGAGAGTCTCCAGGGCTGTGTTAGGAAAGTTGATGCACATATGCCTTTCTATGAAAAGCATCTCTGCAAAACCAAACTATTCAACTGCAAGAACTGCAAAGAGTGCTCGATCAATACCATGTTACAGTAGAGATGGGCAGACAACACAGGCTGAAGGGAAGCTAGAGAAAAGCTACGTAATAATGTATTTGTAAAAAATGGATCTTCACTAACCAACCTTGAGAAAAATTGCTTGTATGGTTTTAAAAGATGAAAAATTTAAGACATTTAAGGCTATCAAAAGATTTTTGATAATTAGGCCTACAGCAGTAGTCTTTAGCTGACTAGCTTGTTTGAAAACTCTTCATTCTTTATTCCAGTTTGAAGATGAATATTAAAATACAACCTTGGGATGGAAATAATATTGCACTCACAAGATAACTTTTATTTCATAGGGAGGACCAAAAGCAAGCAGCCTTTTAGCTGGAAGTTTACCTCTAAAAGCAGGATTTTAACCAAAGTGCCGTCCAATTGTCAGCTGATGGCAGGGTGATAAGATGCCACAGGAAATATCCTGTAAATGTGCATGTTATGATAGACTCCTTCAGAAAGATATCCGCTCTGGGCAGCCCAGCTGGAAGATGAAAAAGATTTCCAGCATGGTACAGGCAAGATAACAGTGTTGGTGAAACCATGAAAATGAGGAAAGACCTTATCACCCCCCAAATAAAACAGTAAAATAAGATTTTACTTATCAGCATAATTACATAAACCAGATGCTTTTAAGCCCCTGATCTCCTTTGGATAATCATGGAGTGGCTTTAGCTAGACGTCGTGGCTCATTATAAAAGCTTATTGCACTAACTGCCTATACAACTTAGACAAGAACTCAAGATTTCAGTTTTAAGTTTTGAAACACAAGACAACCTAGGATCAGGTTACATACAAGAAACTATTCCTCTGTTTTGTCTTATGACAGCAGTGACCTGTTTAAACTATATTCCCCTGATTAAAAAGGTGATATGCTCAAATCAGAAGGGTCCCGCACTCTAAAATTTACTTCTGATGTACGTTTATTAGAATCCAGAGTCTTTTTCCTCTTAGGTGCCCTGCAAAGTTCACTGCTGTTGCAGACCTACGGTACACATATGTACACAGCTATACACAGCTTTTACCAGAGAAGAAATTGGGTTCTGAAACAAAGCTCAAATCCTTTCCTTTGGATTCTGGTGATGAGCAAACAGAACAGAAACCTAGACATTTCAGGTGATTATGCCACAAAAGGAGCACATTATTAGCAAATTAAGAAACCTTTAGAAGACTAGGAAAGTCCTTGTGCAACAAACTTTATGCCTCTTATTATAGGCTTGTTGCCTGAACTAGAAATAGATTTATAAAAAGGCCATGTATCTTGGTTTATCACTGTTTATAACTAAAAAGAGTTTCAGGAAGGAAAGTCTAACCGTTGACTAACACTCAATTTCTGTGTTTTTAAATGCAATGTAAAGGATGAAAGGTCAGTCCTGAAATAAAGCACTCCATGGCCAAATTATGCTGATAGTTACAATCAAGAAGCCATATGGAATTCAGTGAAATTACAGAGATGTACTCAAAGCAAAACTTAGCCTTGTAAAGAGAAACAAATGGAGCCATTTGAAAAGATATTCTGGCCAAAACTATGAAACTGAAGCTCAATGAAACAAAAATCACAATAGCTTTGCATATACACTGTAGAGCGCATCAAGCAGCACTAGAACTAGAAAGGAAACCAAATAGAAAGTTTAGGTCTTAAGAAGAGGGAAAAAAAAAGCACAAGTTGCTGCCATGTTCACTCTGAATCACATTCAAACAGTTATCTGAAATGTAATTTTTCCTCATTCAAATAAATTATATTTCGTTTGCCCAAAATACTCCAGGATCCATAAAAGAAAGCGCTGCAATACGTACTTCATAGGCAAAACACAATATATCAAGTAACTAGGATGTGAGTTCCAAGTCAGGCATCAGAGTCCTACTGTAAACTTTATTACAAATGAGCTCTAAGAACAATACCATAGCAATGGTGAGAGTTATTTCAGGTTTCAGTAGCTCTGCAGTCTAAGTATAGTTTATGCTACCAAAGTGAAAAATAATCTTTAGAAAACATATTTACAGTTACTATCAAAATGATAGCCATGCTAAAATAAGAGAATGTTAACAAATGAGCCATAACAATGCTAAAATAATATTTCTAATATTATAATAGCTTGGAAAGAGGATCCTTATTCTAATGCCTTGTACAGTCCAAGGAGTCAATGATGGCAGCAAATTCTTTATCATCATGATGGCCAACATCTTCAGCAGTAGGAAGAGCAAAGTACATTCAGTTGCTCTCATCCTCTAACAAGGAAAGAGCTTGTAAAAAACTGAGCAGTTTAGACACCAGTATTCCCGGGAAATGCCAGGAGCTGTCCCTACCAGGATTTGAGGGATTCCAGGCAAAAATAAAGAAATCCACATTCTGCCACAATGCAGACATAACTGTTTGAGGAGAAATCATGAAGTTTATGAAAAACAAACCAGATTTTTCAGAAGCCCATTATCTATCTACATTAGTATAACATCGGACGCCAAAATAAGTAGCTCAAAAGGAAGGAAGTTTCTTAGGACTGATTAGTAGGGCAAACTCTTCTAGTACACTAAGTCAGACTTTTCACTATGCTTTTTTTCCGTGCTTAAATTACTACAACAACAGGGGTCACAGTAATTTAAGAAATTTTTGACCTCTCATTAGATGCAGCAGACTATGAATTCTAGATCTGCAGACTGGTTCACACCTCCCCACCCGTTGCCTCAGCAATCTAAGAGAGCCAACTCAGTTAAAAAATATTAAATACATAAGAATTAACAAACCTTTAATGCTTATTTACACCATTCTTAGAGGCCTGTGAGGTAAATAAATAAATAAAACTGGAAAGCAAAAAAAAAATTAACTTTACAACTGGTATGGAAACCAGGTAACTCTTATAAAAAAACCACACAAGGCTGCTTTCTCTGTCAGATAAACAACAGGCAAGCCATCACACTACCTTTCAAGTCATCCAGTTTCAGCTAACACCTTTGATCTCATACAGGCTTCTGTTACTAATCTTCCACTGACAAGGAATCACGCAAAGTGCCCGAGCGACAACGAACAAGGGCACTTTGTGCTACTTGGGCAGATCCATTACCGAGCAGTACAGATCACAAAACAAGTGACTCAGTTCTCAGTCTCTCCATCCACAAAATTATGAGCATCAAGAGCAAAAGCAACGTGCTGCTTTCTGCCTACCTGATAGGGCACAAGACTCCCATGAGCTGTACCCCAGCGCTTTCCTTCAATTCTGCAGTTAAGGTAGTTAGCTGCTACATGAGTAAGACACGCAACCTGAAAAGAGAGAAAAAGGACAAGTGCTCAGGATAAAGTTCAACTTTCATCAACAACTTATTTCATATTTCTGTATAATTAAAGGCATTTTTATATACAAAAGTTAAAAATATTTGTTTTCACAAAACTAATACGGCATGAAATATATAGAGAAATGTGTAACACAAGTTGCCTTGGTCAAAGCCCAAAAGAATGTCAGATGAATTTGTTGGCAAATTCACATTTCCTGAATTTCACTCCCATGCTTAAAAACTTAAATCTTTCTGGTTTTCCCTAACCTTCTCACTACACACAAACTAGGAAAAATATTTCAGAATTCTTTAGCTCCCCACATAGTTGGTAATATTAATTAAATGGTAGCCCTCAACAAATCATTTGCCATTAAAATATACAGACAGATTTATCAAGTAATTATCAGAGAGATAAAATCAGAAAAAAAAGAATTTCATGAAAAATATGGCATGTTAAATTTAGCAGTCAAAATCTGAGAGGGGTAAATATGAAAGCAATCTAGACTTTGTAACAGCAAGAATGTGTCTTAGGGAAAAAGAAGTTAATATTTATGATGCAGTAAGACATGAAAAATCAGAGGTTCTATTATAAAACATGGCAGATTTTTTTCATTTCTTTGGGAGATTACAGTTTGTGACTGTACTTCAAGTAATCCATTAAAGCACAGCATTTTCCACAACAGGTTTTCACCATTCGTCACAGACACTGTTTGTTGCATACTAGCTTTAAACTAGTTGTGACAACAAGCACAATTATGCAAGTTGGCTCAAATAAGATGCCATGACTGTTTTCCGTCCCCTCAAAAATCTGTTTTTCCCCCTTCCTCTCTCTCTCTTTTTTTTTTTTTTTTCTTCCCTTTTTTAAAGATTTCTTTCCTAGAAAGGAAAAGTTCAGTACACTAATCCAGGTGTTGGTGCTATTCTTTCTTCATACGCTGTTATGCTCATGCCTCCTCAAGGATTTAGGGACAGCACATTTGCCAGATGCAAAAAAGATGAGTAGACAGGTGCAAGTGGATGAGTAATCTACACAGAAACATAACAACTAATTCAGATCCTATGAGCAATAAATGAACTATATCAACAACACTAGGAAAAAAGTTGCCATTTTCTTTTCCTTTTTCATATATCCCGAAAAGGCAGTATGAATGTGTCACTTAAGGCAAATATTTGTTTTGAACATGCAAGTCAGATATGTTGATTTAGTCCATCAGAGAAAAGAATTACAGATCAAAATACGACCTCTGACCAAGAAAGCTTGCCCATCAATATATACCCACAGCAATATGTAACACCGCATTCCTGCACGCAGTTGAAAAACACTTTGTATTTTTATTTCAGTTGCAGCTTATTATATTTCAGCATCATCCCCTGTGGCTAAAATATTAAACAACATCACATCTGTATTTCAGTATGAGATCCCCAGGAAAACCTCACAATTAGGGAAGCAGATTTGGGCATTATGTACATAGGACTTCTTCCTTTTGGTTCACAACCTCCTCAGCAGCACAGAATGAAACACACCATGATTTCAGATACTTTTATGAGTCAATAAATTCTATGTTCCATATAATTTACCAGTAACAGATATCCTAGTCCCAGTTCATATAATTTTTCAATTTGGGATCACACCACACACTGATAAAGCTTCTATCAGAGCAAATGGCTATCAAATAATAATGGATTTGTTACCATATTAATGGTTAGATACTGTCCTATGTCACTTATTTCTTCTTAGACAGCTACTGCATTTCATACAAATTTTACTAATAGGTGAGATGCATCTACTACGATGGACTTTTACACATAAAGACACCTTCAGTGAAACATGTGCATTTAACTTTTCAGTTTTGGAAGGAAATGTTATAGTCTTTAAAGAGGACATGCTCAATTTAAAACCTAGCGAAACAAAAGCTTAAAAAGATGTCATTGAATACAACAGAACCAAGTTTCCATTCCATTTATTTGTTTGTATTCTATGCATTTGAAAATAGAACCGTGCAATTTTAGCTTCTTTCCTTAACAGCTTTCCCAGTTGTGTCATCCTCATCAATAAGATTATTTCTCTAACACTAAAAAAAACCAACACAGGTATAAATTTCTCTGAAACACTTGCACATAGTGCAATAGGAATAACATATTCCTAAAATACATACTTATATATTTTATCTCTATATATAAAATAGATATACATATATATAGATAGATCATTGGAATCTCACCAGTAAAAGCTTTTGGTCAAAGACTTGTCTCAGTGGCAACAGAGAGCCAACGCCCAGAAAGCCAGCAGCTTCACAACAGCCACAACAGCCAAGTGTTCTTCAAACTAGAAGTTGCCTGAACTACATCAAGGCCTCTGTTCAATACGTATTTAGTCTGCAGCACAACTCCATTTCATCCACTGTGCTGTTTGTTTGGTAAAAAAAAAAAAAAAAAAAAAAAAAAAAAAAAAAAAAAAAAAAAAAAAAAAAATCTATGCTTCAGTAACCTGCTGAAACTTTTACATTAGTTTTTTGATACAAAGAAAAAGGCTTTCAGTTCCCTTTGACGTTCTTCTCCAAGTTGAGCAACTTATTTATAAAGTCAAATTAGCCAGCTAAAAACTATTATTTTTATTACTATTACACAACTTTTATTGTCCACATGTAAGAAAGTATTTCAGTGTCTTGTATGTTATGTACCAAATCATTTAGTTGAGTGAAGTCTTTGGCTTCCAAAACTCTCCAGTGAATTCTGCCTTCAAGACTTTATTCTAGTTCCACTGTACTATGAATCTGTCCCACTCAGTCCCAGGACTATCTTGCATTTTTTTTCCTCTCTCTCCCCAAATCTGTTCATTCTCTTTGCTCCCTCACCAAAAATACCATCTACACACTATATTCCAAGAACATCAAAAATATCATGTAACTTCATTACAAATACTGTTAGGTATTTTATCCATATCTAAAACTGCATTTTGAAACCACACCAACCCTTTGTTTTCCATTTTAATTAAGACATAAATCCATAGAAGTAACCTTTACAACATTAAAGCAAATGTAATACAATGACACAGACACCTCCATACACAGATGCTTGCAGAGACAGATCTATCTACTGTAAATGTGTGCTATCAGGTGTCTGCACATAAACAATTCTTTATTTCACATCAATAAAGCCATCACACACCTTAACATTCCTTTACAGTATTACAGTTGATGCCCAAACCAAGTATTTGCTTTACATACCTATCTAAACCAGAACAAAGAGAGGGCTGCATTAAGATCTGAAAAATTATGCTCAACTTATGACAGAATCAGACAGATGGGGAAACATGATATTAAATGCCAGGAGGTGAGCAGACAAAGAAAAGAGACTGAATTTCAAAAAACTTTTATCAAGACAGTACATCAAACATAATTGATTACAATGAGTTCACTGACTCAATCATTTAGGTGCAAGCTCAACAAGTGCACATGAAAAACAAAATGAGACAGGTCATGGAAAGGGGAGAAAACATCATCTTCGTTAAAAGTTTTTTCTCCCTCCAATTTTGTGTCTGTTTTACTGTCATGTCTCCTTAATAGGCTTTGACACTTAGCAATACTATTTTATACTTCTTACTCATTTTCTGCTTACTTTCTCTTAAAGTAGGCACATATGCTCTCTTAAGACACCTTTGAGACACAAACACATTACTGCAGCACAGTGCAGCACAGGTAACTGGTAACTCTTCACAGCACACAGTTTGATTAGTGACCTAAATGTTAATTTGTAAGTTAGTAGAAAAAACATCCTGAATAACTTTGATGTCTTCTATTGTGCAAAGACCAATAACCTTTCAACTATACCCTTTCTGTACTCAGTGCTCTATGAAAAATAAATTTTCAAAGATTATATACAGAAGCTTTGAACATAAACCACAATCTGATTTTACATGTCTTCTTTTCATGCTGCAGTAAATACATTTTGATATCATAAGTCAACATTCAAGTTCGACATGAGTTTTGCTTTGGGAGCCAGTAAGCAATAAGCCCCTCCCTCTCTTTTTCCATATTTCTATTGAGCCTGCTTCTGCATGCAGGTATATGGAGGTATATGTTTTGGTATATGTTTGGTATATGGAGGTATATGTTTTGAAGAATGGAAGAGTGGTCCCTTGAATAAAAAAAGTATAAAATATAGTTATTTTTGAATATCCTCTTCCCATCGAAGTCAAGCAAGTTTAGCCATAGGACTTTTTGAGAACAGAATCAAGTCCTTAGTAGTGTCCTACAGGTAGCTTAGTGTGTTTTGTTATATCATGAGTATGGCTCCATGAACAGCTTTGAAGATACCTGCAAAAGCTACCTCAGAAAGCAAGACTACTAACAAGGTGGCTTGGGCTTGTTGTTCTAGAGCCTAGACCCCTATTGCCAAGTGGCAGCAACCACGTCACCAGCACTGCGCTCTGGGGGAAAGCAGGCTTTGCTTACAGGGAGGCAGTTTCCTGCTCTGTGAGCCTCCAGGGAGTGCTCATTAATTCACCCTGCACCAAATATAACTCTTGGCATTTAAGCGTATTGCAAATGTGAAATTCCAGCCACAAATACAATCTTCTCTAGATAAAAACAGTCCTTAATGACAAATAACTACAAATAGAGAACAAGTCTTGCATTAGGTCCTGTTTCACAGCCATAAAAACACCAGACACTTATCCAGCTCTGTGCCAGTAATGACATGCAACCCCAGGACTGACTGACTTCAAGCTAGTCACCTGATCTAAATATTTGGCTAAATTTTGCTTCACACAGGTAACAGAACACAACAAATCATACCTGCATAGAAATGATGCATGAGAAGGAACTGAATATAGTCACAAAGAAAGAAATACCTTGGGTTTTGTCATGGCATGTGTCTGAGAACTGTACCTGAAACACCAACTCTCAGAAAGGAAGAAAACTAGAGCAAAAAAACTTCAGAGTCCCAGTATGTAATAACATGGATTTTTTTTTTTTACGTGTCCAAGTGATGGCCAAAACCAGCTTCTGTTTAAAAAAACACGTCTAGACTATATTAATACAGAAACACTGAACCATCTTCAAATAATCATGAGGCACCTGCAAAACAGAACTAATAACAACTTCAGGGGAGTTCAGTGGAAAACAGTTACCAAAAAAAGGCAGATAATCCATGAATGATCTTCATTTACATGAGCTATTTAGGGCTTAATAGAAGACATAGACACTGCTTCCATCCTTCTGCAAATTTACCGTCAAAGATGGAGATCATCTCTTAAGATTCAAGTATGATTAATAATAGTAAGACTTGATGCAACTGGCAGATACAGGACAAGAAAATTCCTGAATATATATTTTATTCAGAATACAGTTCCATGAGAAAGTGACCAGCAAGTGGACTCCTGTGCCTTTAGTGTCCATGTAAAAACAAAGAAAAAAGTTGAATTTTAAGTGAAATATCTTTAAAAAAATGAATGCTTCATCTATTAGACACTATTAGCACTGATGAAACAGTAAAATCATCTCTTCTAAATGAACTCTGGTTGAAGCAAGCAACATACTTTTGAATGAAGAATCACATTTTATTAATTAAAATACTGAAAAAAAATTTCTGAAGGCATAAATGCATCACTTCAAAACACTGAAAAACTTGTTTCTGTTTAGAGCTTAATTTAAAACCCCAGTAACAACTTTAAGGAATTAGTCACTCCAAACACCACCACCAAAAAAGCTATTAAAGAGAAGGCTAAAGTTAAGAAAATATATGTCAAGAATTCCAAATTTGAGAAAGTTACCTGTACATTCTGGGCAAATCTCAGCACCGTGTATTTAAGTACACTTTTTAACCACATGGTCAAACATCACTTTTTCTCAACTTCTGACTCATAATTAGTCAGTGCTTATTTAATATTTAGTTTCAACTTCTTGTTGAATACATTTTGAATACATGAATACTCTATCAAATCTCCAAGAGAAACCCTCTTAGCCTTTACACACTTCATGTAAGTCATACTCTGGTTATACTACTCCTTTCAAAAGACACTTCCCTTAACAAGGGTGACTCATCTACCAAATTTCAGATTTTTCCTTTAAAGTATTGAGGACACTGAGTTCCTCAGTAAAAGTCTTTTTAAAAATTGAGCAAAATATCTTCCTATAACTTGCACCTGGAAACAGAAAAATCCCTCTCAATTAACTTTGGACACAAATCAGTTTTGGCAACTGCGTGACATGGAAAATTTGACCAGTGAAAAGTGAAACATTTGAACATTTGAAAATTTGAACAGTGAAAAGATTGGCAAAATTATAACTAAAACCAGGCTCTGATAACAAATAACAACTCTGACAGTACGTTTTATACAGTTTTACGAAGTCTAGTTCAGAACAGTTGTCTTCTATATATTATACAATTATTTTCTAATACTATAAAACATATTATTCTCAAAATATAGTCTTTTCCATTAAGAATGTATGCTTATAGTATGAATTACATTTTAAAATATGTTTCTGCACTCTTTTAATGATGGCTGAATGTATTTAATAGATTGTTTACCAAATACAACAGACAAGGGTATTAGAGTGACTTCTACACATGCATACTTCAAGCATACTACTGAAGCAAAGAACAATGTAATCATAAAAAAGGGGAGTAAATTTGACAGCTGAGAAAAAAATCAAAATATCCAAATAAAATCCAAAATATTTTGCTCATATACAAATGGATTATCTGAGAAGAAGCCACATTAGAAGGACTACATTTTTACATCAGTTTTAATACACTAACATTAGAGCAATGATATCCCAATTTGGGATACTATGATTACTCTGCAAAGGATTTTTTTTTTTTTTTGAATAAAGATGCTTTTCCATGCAAAGCTGACAAGATCCAAAACAAGCTGTATTAAGATACTTTTCACTTTTGATCTTATGATTAGAGGCAATGCCACTTGCAGTGAAGATATGCATTCATCTAGTTATTTACAGCCCTCAACTTTTTTGTCTCTACATTTCTTATCACTAATAATTGCATTAAAAAACTACATCTTTAAGTGAGTCAATTGCAACATCAATAGCTTGTTCTGTAGCAGTACAAATGAGCAGATTTTGGGATTTCTTATTTGGCAATAGGTAGGCATCCACTGAAAGGAGCCATGCCTATTTAGTTGCAGGAGAAATGTAGAAAACAAATCTTCCACTGCTCCTGTCAAAGCCCTGTCTGCCCAGGTCCTAACAACAGTCTGGACGGTAACAAAGCCAGGCACCTTGGTTTTATTCAACACCTTGTTCAAACTAGCTCAGAATACACCTACCGAAGAGCATCTAAAATACTTGCAGATACACAGAGCCATTTCTACAAGGAAACTCATTATTGAGTATACTAAATAAGCCTAATGTTGTAGCAGCAGTAGAAAATACTAGAAAAAATACCCCCAAATTAATCAGCAGAAAACCATGAAGATGGTGAAAAACCTAAACAACTTCACCATGGTTTGTCCAGTAAACACAGCTTTTCTGTCACATGACTTCTCCTTGCAGAAGAATGAATAAACCAGACCATAACTATGAATCTCCTTTACTAGGAAACCATTTACTGTTGGGAAATGCTTCAGCAAGACTGAGGAGGAAATATCCAGCCAGAATTTCTACACAGCAGGTGCTTACATCAGAAGGTTGGTAACTTTGGAGGAAACAGGTGATCTTTCTGCATGACTTTGGAGTTCATCTCCCAAAGATCAAAAGACCACTTAATTTTTAACATAAACCTTTTTAACAAAAACCTGGCAAAAGAACTTTAAAAAGTACCTTTGCTTTCAACTGCTTTGGCATATGCTCCCGGAACAAACTCCTGTCCCACATAGAGAAATAGAGGGAGCGAGGCAGTGAGAGAAGTCATATATCGTAGCATCTTCGCAGAAAAACCCTGAATGTGGGTTATAACACTAAAAGATTTTTGGAAGCTGCCCAGGAAACACTTTTATGCTAGTGCCCCACAGAGATACCACAAGAAAACCCTGCAGGTGAGTAAAACATTTGAAACGGCACATATTTCAAAACATAAGACTGTATTTCTTTGCCCCCACAGCTGTAATGAACACCCACATTCAGTCATTCACACTGACTTGTGTTGTGCTGTAGACAACTCACAAATACAGTTCATCTACGGAGTTCCTCAAGAGGACACACATCAAAAAGCCCCAAAGTTGTGTGATGAGGGGAGAAAAAAAAAAAATGTATTGCCAACATGTCCAGAACCAAAAAAAATGGCACTTTTAGAACACTTATATAACTACAATGTAGTTTGTAACTAATCACAGGATGTGAAAGGTCTGCCCTTTTAACTGATGAGCTGGAAACAGTACAGCACAGAATAAAACTAACATGTAACACCACCGTGTCACGGCAGCGTTATTACCTCAGACTAAAGTAGTCATTAGTCCATGTTTCAGCATCATACTTTACTTCACCTTTTTGTAAATTATAATCTATGGAGAAATTGCCATCAGCCCTGTTTGGAGCTATTAAATCAATCGCTGTTCAAGTCTTAGCTAGCATTCCATTAGCGTCTCCAAAAACAACAAATTTGCTAAGGTTTATTAGATTTCCAGAGGTTGAACACATGGAAATTTGTTACTTCACTTAAAATTTTCCATGACATAATATTGAAGTCTCTTCCATTGAGTTACAGCACTTGCTCTCCCTTTTTATATAAACTAAGTAGTGCAAAAAAAAAAGTTGAAAAGTCCTATCCAGTTGACCAATCTACTGAAGAACTTTAAGAGAGTTTAGAGAGAGGTCAGCTTTAAGGCTACACCAAAAGTGCTTATACTGCTACCGGTTGCTTAAATCATTACCGCTTCTTTTGGATTTTTAGGTTATCCTTTGTCTCCTAATCCTCAGCATGATCCCAAAATATGATGCACTAGTAATAAGCATCTTGATTCTACTTCCAGAATTACAGCCATATTTAAAAGTCATCTTAATAAACTCCTTAGAACAAGTATCTCCCTTTATTTTCAAACCCTCTCTCCTTACCTGCTCCAGATAGCTATTCTTATTCTTTGTATGTATTAAAAGGACATATTTTTCCTTTCTCCTTCCAAGTCTTTCCCTAATTGATAACAGATGTAGCTCAACACAGGAAAGTGAATCTGGAACACATTCAGGCTTAGCTTCATTAGCAAGAGAAGCAATAGCAGCAAAGACAAAAAAGGCAGAGGCTTTGCTCTCAGCTAGCAGCTAAAGAAGAGATTCCCTCTGGAACCCAGGGGCACACTCTTACTCTACTTGCATTCACTGGAAGTCATTTAATAATCCAAGATCCAACTGGCATATGGTCTACCAATGACTTTGGAATTAACCAATCATAATTCACACTCCACAGCGGCCAATATGAAGCTGAGCTGCTCTTTCTAGTCCTGGTCTACTTCAGCAGAATTCTGGGTACTTAGACCCAATGAGGCTTTAATTCTTAGTTGCACTCATGTCATCAGTGGAAAATATCAAGAACACGAAAGAGTGTTTGGTGCACAATTATTTTAAAATTCAAGGGAACTTACAATTTATCATCTGACTATATTGGAGCTATGCAAGGGAAAGTCTCCATGTAGTGTACATTTATATCTTTATCAAAAGAGAGACTAAGATTATAGCATTTTGCAAAGGTGATGCCTTTACAAAACAAAACAACAGAAAAAAAAAAGCTCCCTATCCAAATCACAGCCAAGACAACTGTGTGATATTCCTGCTAACCAACATCCAAGCTCACCAGCAGCAACGATCACCGAAAAGGCAAGTTTACTTTCTGTATTCAAACAGTTGACAACTCTTACTTTGCAAGCAGAGAAGCAACAAAAGCTACAGTCAAGACACCTGAAAAGTATCCAGATATCCAAGACTGATACTTCTCATACAGCTTACTGCTTTCTTAACTCCTCAGGAATCCTAGGAGACCATATATGCCCTACTGACACCACTAGAAACACCTTAAATAGATAAAAGCACCAAACACCATGAGCTAAAGTTAAAAGACAATCTGAAAAACTAACAGTTCCTACAACTCGTCATTAAATGAATAAATTAACTGCAAATTAAAGCAGAAATATGAGGTATAGGAAATCTAATTTTTTTAAGGTCACGTCAAAATTATGAGAAGATGCAGAGCTTAATAACAAATATAAACTAAAATATAGTAATTAGAAGCAGAAAGATGCTGAACAATCATGTAATACAAAATATTAACCACATTATCCTGTCTGAAAAAATGTATTACAAAATCATAAAAATATTAAATGCACAATATTTCTTGCAGATTTTCAATCCAAAACAAACCAACATATTACAGTATTTGTTGGAGCTGGTTGTAATTAAATACAGGAAGGATATTAAAACTTCCAAGGGATTTTTTTTTTTTAAGCCACAACAGAAGAATAAGCACAATTGCATAATTGGAACCAAATCCCAAACCCACTTCCTTCTTATTTACTAGCATCATCTAAAGGACACTATTTAGATGCTGACACTGAAAGGTCTGTAGCAGATGACTGCAAATCATCTATAAGTAAAAAAAAAAAATTTCAAAGGAATTGTATGACATGGGTTAAAAGTTTATAGATGAGAGATATAGAAAATTAGTGTTCACTGCAAAAACCACATCCTAGTGGCCAACGTATCTCTCTAATAAAATCCTAGAATTCTGTTTTGTTGTGGGGAAAGAAAGCCTCTTCAGTAATAATCAGCTGTTACAAGCCTATACAGCAAAATCTTTGATACATTAAATTTGAAAGCAATACTTTTGAAAGATGTTCTAAAAATAACATTATAGAAAATGGATTTTCACTTAACAGATACTTGTTTTACACAAAATGATTAGCTAGTAAACAAACCTCCCAACCAGGGTGAAATTTCTTCAAAAGCTCCAGGCCTTTTTCATTGCCAGTTGAATTCAGTTCAATGCTCTTATACCACCATTACTAGCATGTGCGTGCAGAAAATATCAAAAGCATGGCCCCTACCAAAAAACAGTCCTGTGCATTTCTTGACAAGGAATGGGGAAAAGCAGTAGCACACACATGCACTTGCTACTTTTTTTTTTTGAATAAAATAAACAGCATGTTTTAAAGTGACTTTCAATCATTTAAGTCTTTTAACACCTGATTTTTTTTTTTTCTTTTTTTAAACATGGCTCAAGTCATCAATATTGCCTTATGAAATTCAACAGTAACTTTTCTGAAGTGTTTAGAGCATTTTGCAACAGACACCACAGTTGTAAGTCAACACACATCATGGAAAGTTCAGTTATTACAAGCATTTCTCAGGCAAATAAAATTCTTTATTGACTGAGGCAAGGACTTCCCCCCCCACCACATCTGATTTCACCTCTGCACATCTGATTTCAGTAGGCATTAAACATCAGAACCCTTACAGCTATCATGGATTACAATCATACAATAGAAATATACAAAAATATAAGTCGGAAGGGACCAGCCTCTGCTCTGACTCCAAGCTCATAAAGTGGTCAATTTAGAGCAGATCGCACAGTGGGAGCTATATCACCTCCAAGCTGCACTGACAGGCATCATGAGTTACAGAAACTAAGAGCAATAAGAACACATATGCAATTAAACAAAAAAGAAAATGGAGTATTGTATGAAATTTGATTAGTACCACATGCAGTTTGCATATACTTTTTTTTTTTTTATGTACACAAAAAAGTCTAGGCACCATGGTGCCTGTTGTTACATGCAGGTATCTACGTCAGTGGGGGAATATATAATCTGATCATGTGCAGCTAGTACCAAGGTTTTTTTTTTTTTTTAGTGAAATATGAAGCATTATATCAGTGACATGTAAATATTCCAACACAAGTTCTACATTGTGTCATAACAAGTTCTCATTATTCATATAGAGTAATACTTTCATGTTCAAAATGCTTTACCTTTTACACTTTGCTAGAATGTCTTTTTAACATGCTTAGAAAAAAGACACTGTACTTCCTTACTTTATTATTTAATTCTCTAAGTCAGAAACTAAACTCCTCATTTAGATTACTTTGATACACTGGTGATTTTGTGCAAAAAATCCCTCTGGTAAAAATATTACCCACTGCCAAGGTCATGCTTCCTACACTAATGTCCAAATGTTATTTTTAGATCCATACATCTATGCAACTGAGGTTTTTTTTTTTTTTTTTTTTAAATTCAGAGAGATTCAAGAAACTACAAGTAAATTGTTCTTTAAAATCCTACCTGAGATGACAGGAGATTACAGTCAATGTGCAGTCCTTTCCCCGTCTTATATCTTTGAAGTAAACCAGCCATAATTGCTCCATACGTATACAACCCAGTAGCAAGATCGGTCATGGCTACTCCGGGTCTAACTGGCTCACCATCCTAATAAATGGAAAACAAAAAAAGGCTAAAAATTACTTTTTGTCACAGTATATTTCACACAAAGCTAGCCTTAAAGTGCTACTTCATTTCTTCATTGCAAACTTGAAGACATATGAGTGTCTTGGAGTGAATTGAAGCAAAAAGCTTACCATTGAAAATAAACATTCGTGCAGTATCTACACAGTTCTCTAACTTTATGACGCTGCAAAAGTTACAAATTGTGAAATACCCATTTTGCTACTTTTTTTCCTCATAAAAAGCTTTTTAGACACCAATGCCAAAAGGAAAGAGATATTGTTCCAGAGAGAACTGAATTTCCTTATGCCTGGAAGGCAAAGGCCTAAAGGGTTCCCATTTTGTCCACCCTGGTGCATGTCTGCTGCAGAAAATACAGTCCCATAAACTTGAATCTATATTTTTTTGGTGTGGTTTTCCCTTTTGATTCAGATACTGCTAGAATGTCTGTTTTTCAATGGTAAATTCAATTTTATTTATAAAAATACTGTTATAATTTCCCCTTAGAGAACACTGCTAAATTTCAGAAACTACCAGTCATATACTGTTGCCCAATTTTTAGAATTGTTTCATTTAATTTCATCCTAACACTCAATAGTCTACTCTTCTGTAGCAGCCCAAATAATTTCCAGTCTTCCCTGCCTTTTTTTCCCCCCTAAAGGTGAAGGAGTAGCTGTTATCTTTCACACCTTAACTGTCTTTTAAAGTCCATCTTCTGTCACAATATGCACACAGCTGTAACTACTGTGGAACAGATTCATTTAGATTTCTATCTCCATGCCCTAGAAGATGGGCTATAAAGCTGCTTTACATTGAGGATGAAACATCATTTTCACAGTTGTATCGTTTTCTACTAAACCTTCCTATCACCAGTGGAGCTTCTGACAGCACAGCAGTACTTAATAAAGGATCAAGGAGAGCCCCGCTCAAGAAGGTACTTCTGGCAAACAAAGTAGCCAACTAGGCTCAAGGGCTGGGCTGAACTCTAATTATAGGACACAGCTTTTGCTCAGTGGAAGGTATGAAGATTCTCTCCTGCTTTTTAAGTGCTCAGTCTTACCTTCAGTTTAAATTTTAATCCACCAATCTTCCTGTCTGCTAAATTCTCTATTAAGGGGAATGTGTTTGTCAACACATTCTGGCCCAGAGAAAGCCACAAAATATTCCGGGAACTTCCTTTCCCAAGCTGAATGAAGAGGACACCATTTTTTCCCCCCTCAGGCCTAATTCCTCTTTGTGGTCAGCCCGAATTTACATCAGCAATATAAGAACAATACAGGCAAAAGTGGAAATTGCTTGGAAATAACATCCTTAAAGTAGTCCATGTCCAGTAGTCTTTACAGACAGGAAATAGCTGCTGTAGCTAATAGGAACCAACAATAGCTGCATTTTTTCAGCAGATCTGAACTACATACCATGTGGACTGTCTTGTTGCAGCCTGTTTGTTTATTTTTAAGACAAAAAATGGTCCCTCTGGTACTGTAGCTCCCAATCATGTCTTGCTGTCTCATGTTCAGTAAAACAAAACATGTCTTCAGCGAGAAAGAATGCTTACTGAATAGATTCGCCACCATAAACATATCTCGAATATCTCAAATGGTTTGTCACTTGGAGTCAGAAGGGGACCTTGCATCCTATTTAATTAAATTGAAGTTATTGCTTTAATGAGTCATAGAAAGTTGCATCAAAGGGACATTCATCTGGCACTGATGTATCTGAATACATGAAGTAAAAGCTTTCTATTCATCAAATACGAAACTTGAATGTGGTAAGTGTTTAACCAGGAAAGTATCTATAAATTATGTCTCTTGGGACAATAAAAATGTCATCAGTGTAAGTTCAGTCCTTTTAGTATATTGTAATTTATGTAAAGAAAAACTGAATCTGACCCGAAGCATCTACTTTCATTTCCAAATGTCTCTGTGGTACAGATTTGCACAAAACAGATTCCCTGCTCTTGCTCACACATTTCCATAAACACCCAAGAATTCCTAATTCCAGTTTTCTCACATTTCTACATGCAATCTACTGCATACATATGAGCTTGGAGGCCATATAGCTTTTGTACTGATGTATAAAAACAGTTTAAAGAACTTCACTCAGCATTGCATGTGTTTGGTTTTGTACAATCAGCAAAACAGCAGCTCAAGTGCAGCTGGTTTTGCCTGCAATTTTGCAGTACCTCAAAAGTTACAGTTTAATCTCAAAGTTCAGAGCTTAAATTTGCTAGAAAGCACTTCAAAATAATCACCATTTAGTCATTTCATTAAGATCTATTTCTCTGGGAAAAAAAGAAAAAACAAACAAAAAACACACACAACTTCAAGATACTGGGAATTTCTTTACGTAGAAATTCTCTCACAAATCTTTAACTAAGATGCACAAAGCATATAGTCTTTTCTCTTTTTCCACAATTTTATCTCCTACTGTGCACCAAATGTGATATTATTCTGCATCTTTGGTGCATGCTGCTTTTATACTATTTTTTTCTTCCTTCAGCATCTTCACTATCTCCTTAATTTAAAGGTAACGTGGAAAAAAAATACATGTATGGGTAAAAAACTTCCATCTCTGCCACTCTTTGCTATCTCAAACTTACAATGTTACATGAATAAAAGGACTGAAGGAAGAGCATAAGTGAGAGACTTACTGAATGTTTAAGTCTTTCCTCAAACTCCTGTGCTGGCTTCATGGCTTAATATCATGAGCTCACTAACTCACTATCCAATAAAATTAAGAAATCTGCAAAAGTAAAATTCCTTAAGACATTAAAACAGTAGCCAGATGGTTGGAATAAATTAAAATTCACAGTATGAAATTTTCTAGGTTAAAATAGAATAAACATTGCTATTAGTTCCAGCCATTTAAAAGTGTCAGAACACCATGAAGCTATAAACATGTATTAACATACTTCAAAACTAAGCGCCTCAGCGATGTATGTAGATGCTTTGTTGCTGCTGCTCGAATTCGCTACTAATTTGTTAACTCCATCAGCTAAGACTGCCAAGATCATCCTACAAGGACACTCAGTGATTTGTTTACTGAAGGAAAGTTTTCACAGAGCCCTGTTACTGGCATGATTATCTACAACTACCACAACACAACAGGAAAACTACCTTATATCTGCTAGAAGTTCTTTTTCCTTCCAACTGTTCACAAAACAAGCATTTGCAGTTCACTTTAAGCTGATCTCTAGTGTATACTTCAAATTGTCAGGTTAGTTTTAATATGCAAATTCTCTGTTATCTGATCAACAAATCTCAAGGTTTAATTGAAAAGATTTTTTTTTTTTTTTTTTTTTTAATTTTGGCACTACTCTACATGCAGACTGAAAAACGATTTTCCTTTTTTTCTTCCAGAGCTGGTTCTGTTTAAAATTCCACAAAACTCCATCACATATACATAAATATAGATTTGCTTTAAAATAACAATGTATTATTGATGGTAAACTTTCAGACAAAAATACAATATTATTTTAGAACCACTTGAGTCAAGTCCTCACTACAATAGCAAATAGCACATTTACATCTACAAGGCTATTGACCATTAAATTTTTCAAAACAAAATTCTCCTATATATCAGAAAATGATTATGAGGATATGATGAAATAAAACATAAGAAACTTCAAAATGCAGAAAAATAAAGTCAGTTTGGGCATGTTTATTTTAATCAGGCAAGAGAATGACTAAGTTGGAATTGTTAAAAGCCCCTGGTGAATAGACAGAAAAGTTACTAACAATAACTAAACTGCTCTTATGATTACATTGCCTCAAGTGCTGGTGAGGTGATATGAACATCTGGATTTCCAGTGTAGATCTTAATGCAACCTTTTAATAAAATCGATCTTCATAACAGCCATGGAGGAATATTACTTTCATGACAGAACTTACATCCAATTATTCAGTAAGACGCTTATATTCTGTCATCCACATAGTGATTGAAGAGTTTTATAAGGATTTTTTCCCCAAATTTTGAATCTATTTTCCTTTACTAAGTTCATACTAGCAAGATTTGCCTGTTGGTAAAGTTTATAGTTCCATCTACCTTTCTGTGGTACATTTTCAAATGTGTATGAAGTTTCAGGCATTGCATTGGAAGCAGTGAACTTCACTCTGCAGGCACCAGGGTCACAATATAAAAAAAGTTAGTGTGATTTTTCCAATGTTATATCAGCCCATTCAGGTCAGTCCACATGTGCTTCCTGCATGTGCCCACAATATTTGAACAGCCATGTCCATGACAACCACATTCACCTTCGCATCTCCTTTTCTTCTGAGATGACACGTGACAGTTAAATGAAATGGGAACAAAATTCCCCATCCCCACTGCAATCTCCCATTTCTCAAGTGCAATATTTGAGATGAACACTTGCGACAACCAGCTGTTGTATTACAGATTCGCCTCCTATGGCTATGCAACAACAGGGCAGCAATGGGCGGATAATACACTCATAGGATACTATGTATGAGATGTTACAGCCGCCTCAGTCAAACAATGCTTAACTTGTTTTAGCTTTGTCTAAAAAGGAGGGCTCTGGTAACCATATTTGCCTGAAGCACAAGAGTTCTGATGTTTGCCATTGTTCTCAGTAAAAAAACAAAGGTATGAGCAGGGATTCCCAAAGGCAGAATATCAATCCTATAGCAGAGTTATGCTCAGATTACCCATGCTTAGTTTGCTACAACCAGCTTAAGAAAGAGAGCTGACACTGAGCAAGGAAACTTGATGAGTCGCTTATTTAGAGCATGCAAGTGTCATACAGATCAGTGAAAATATACAGGAGTGACTCCAGAGTATCAGAAGCAGCACTGCAGAGAGCTAGCTAATATTTGTAACACACAGAATGCATCTACAACACTACGCCACTTGGGAAATGATCTTTGGGGACCACAGTCCCTGATCTATAGGTGCTTCAATCTGTCTCACTCAAACACCTGTTTCACCAACATTCTACATATGCATGAAATCCACATCCTAAGCTATCTGAGGTGCTTCAGTTATGAAAGATCTTGTCTATCAATGGGAAGAGCAACATGCAGCTTTCTCAGAATCACTAAAAAACATTTCTCTTTTTCAAGCCAGTTGAATGACAGCTCAGCAGAGTCATTTGTATGTATTTGTTTGACTCTCCACAACTCCCTCTCTTGAAAAGCCAATGTTCTTATCACTGTATCAAAGCAAGACTTCTCACTACAGTAACTACAGTTCCCATATCCAGCTGTCTACATTGCACCTAATAGTATCCTGAATTCAAGTGGCCATAAACAAGCTAGCAAATAAGTTGCCAATAATTTATTCAGCGGAAATTTAGGATATAACTTTCCCAGGTTTTTCAATTGTTATGAAGGCCTGGAGAGAGACAGCCATTATCATTTTCTTAGAATCACAGACAGACTACACCCTGTTGGACTCAGGGGGACACATAACATGGGTTGCATTAGCACAACCTGTGCAGCACCAAGACTTAGTAAATTTAATAGAATCTTTTTTGCTATGTACAAGTTAAGCACAGTACCGCGTGGCCTGTGATATGCAGGAGACCAGAAACAGCAGCTGCAATACAGTCATATCCTCCTCTCTGAACCATTGGACCTGTCTGACCATAACCTAGAACAGAGAAAAAACAATTAATTCGGTTGAGGATGAGTACTGAAACACATTTTAGTACATTGGAATGAAAAGAAAAGGGAACAACTAGCATTTCTCATCAGCAACTGTTCACAATTTCTCAACGCTATACAAACCAAAGAAAGCTATAGTCAATTTACTCATGCATGCTTTAAGAGCAAACCTGTTGTTTCTGCCTCATTCTGTTGATGGGTTGGAACTTAATTCTGCAGAGATTTCTGGCTCGGCTAAGTTCTATTCATCTACTGTGAATAGATTCTTATTCACTATGAATAGAATTTTTAAATTTACTGAGGTTAGGATGCGTACGTCAATTCAGAGGCTCTACCATAACCCTCCAGACCACCATGCGCTGCTCCAACAGAGAAAGAGTTCCCATGTGGCCCCTGTTACATTTCCATCACCATAAAGATACCCTGCATGGCATATGGCATTCAAAATTATGATATTATAATTTAAATATGAATTACTTCTCTCACTTTATTGCATATTATTTAAACAGTTACAGTGCAAAAAAAAATCTACTACAGCCCCTTACCAAGGCATACACATATTGTTTCCCAAAAGAGTCCAAATGGTATCACTTTTGAAATGCCAAAAATTAAAAATTAGATTTTTAATCTAATTAAGATTAAAAGATTAAGACTAAGATAAAAAATATATAGAGATTATCAGTCCTATCACTCTGCCAGGGATTCCTGTGCACCAGTAAAAAACAGCTTAATGCTTTAAGGTTGAAATGTACTGGGCCTGTGCAATGTAATGACATTAAGTGGCCAAAAAAGCTGCTACTGACTCAGACTTCTGCAGAACCAATGACACAAGGGGTAAAAGACAGTGAGAAAAAAGTAACATGTTTTATTCCTCTCATTGTATCTAATAGAAACTGTGACAACTGTTAAGAGCACGAGATCTAAAAGTTTCTCCTAAAAGGGGTGGCAAATTCAACTACTGTTGTCATGCCTTCTAGGCTCCACCTAAATTATCTAGCTCCAGTCAAGATAAAATTGTTGCGGCCTCAGACAACAGGTGACCCTAAATGGTAAAATGGGATCTTTCCTTTCATTTACACTGACCTAAAAGCAAACATTGACATAACAGCAAGTATGCTGCATCCACCCAAAAATGCTATGACTAGCTCTAACTATACACATATCATTATCTCATGGGGACGAACTGCAGCATTAAAATCATTTAAATGTGCATTGGCCCACTTCAAAAATAGTATCTTGCTCAATAAAAAAAATATCTAAAACAGCATTATTTGAAAAGCATACTGAAATAAGTGAGAAATTATGCACTGGCCTCAAATATTAGCAAAGTAAAGACATCTCAACACATCTGCTCACACAAGTGTTTTTAAAAACAGAAAACATCTGAAAATTAAGCAGTTAGTATATAGAAAGATCATCTATAAAAATTCCTTGCAGCACTCCTCCAGTAAGGACATACACCTATTCCTCAAACACAGAATTCAGGAAGAGCAACAGTGAGCAATTTCCACATTTTTCTGGTGGTATTACCAAAATACATATTTTAAGACCTTTTCCACACATGAAAACTTCTCCATTGAAATCAGCCTGTTATTTGATGGCTTTCTGGATAAAATTAAAGGTCCTAAGGAATGTCTAGCTAGTCCCCAAAGATCACAAAGAGAAACACAAGCCTATCCTCGGTTTCAAGTCTGAATTGACAGCACGGGGACAAAAACTACATTCAGTGAAGGTGGCTTGCTGCCAGGAAATATGGACACAGGAAGTACCTGAGAGAGGTAGACATCTGTCTAACTTAAGGCTAAAGGCACAATTATTCAGATCCCTTCCCAACTTCACCACCCCAAAACTCCCTCAATTGTCACACTATGAGCTATTTTGCTTTACTGTAAGTTTCACATCGGTCCAGCAATCCAAACTGGTTATGAAGGACTATAATCCTGGCCTAGATCTCCAAGTGTCTTTGAAAATTTTTTCACTGTCAAAAGGTTATTTAACCTATCCAGCAAGTATCTGAAACAGCCAGGAATGCAAATGCCAAGTGTCCACCAAAGAACTACCTCGCACACAGCCTAGGTACTCATACCATCCTGTCCTGATCATTCAGCTAATTCTATTTTATATATAATTGTCTTTCCTTTCTTGAGGAAGATAAATGAAATGTTACCTAGAAAATTGCTTTCATACTTGTCTCAAACAAGAGACAAAATGCATCACTGTCTTTTCAGTTGGAGAAATAGAGGAAGAAGGTTCTTCAAGATCTCCCTCTCCTCTTTTGCTAATATGCAGCATAAGACACATTGCGTGACTACTCCAAGTGAGGCAGGCTTAATGTGACAAAAACAGATACTTCTCTGCTCCTGAAACTTTCTTTTCCTCTCGTATTTAGGGTAAAGTGACACAGTTCCATAAATTAAGGAATGGGATGAAAAAGCAGCTAAAAGGGAATAGTAAAGCAGCTCACAGTAAAGCTGAGGGAACTGTAAGAACAACCATCATCAAAAGTCTACAGTTGCTTGAGCATCAAGTTTTCAAACAGAGCAACAACAGACTAGTCGGATGCTTAAAAAAAAATTCTCTAGCTAAACAGAGAGATAACATATCAAGCTAAACACTAAGTTGTAATACCACAAAGATCCTCATCACTAGCTAGAGACACTACAGAAGCAGCAACCTTCTGTAACATTTTTAGCCAAGGAAAGCTTCAGCTAGTTGCAAACGGGAATTGTTAACAAAAAGTTTCCTCTAAACACTGGCAATTTCAGTTAAAACTACAAGTGAATCAAGCTGCTGCCACCTGCTTATATTGCCTTACACATTGCTTACTTCATCACAGCAATTCTTGACAAGTGAAAGAACTGAGTATTTCTTTTCTCCAGGTTTTTCCAGTTGCAGAGACACCTAGATAACAAAGATGCTCTTTATTTGGAAAGAAATCCTCTCTCCTTCTCTAGGGCTGGTGTGACACTCCTGCTCTGCTGAAATGGGACTGATTGGTCTGAGAGACAGGAGAAACGCCCTGGCACAACGAAGCCCCGCACCCCTGTGCTTAGCATTCAAGAGCCCCGTGATGGCACTCAACTTGAAAACACACTGCTGGAAAAAATATAATATTTACAGACAACATATGGGACAAACATTTGGGAAATAACAACATGTCATAACAAACTACTGTTAGTTTATCCGCTTAAATACAATCAAAATTGTTGGAGTATACTTACCACATACAAGAGACATACTTTACTCAGGAATCCACCCTAAATGATTCTATTCTGAGAAACCAAAATAAATATTAACAAGTGAGAAAGGTCAGGCTGAGATTAGGAAATATATAATAACGGTAAAAGCTGCTAGGCTGTAGAAACGTGTTACTAGTGGATGTCACGCGCTCAAAACGTCGCATAAAATTTAAAAAAGAATGCTAGCAAATACCACTTCCAAAAAGAACTGGTAGATCAGACTAATGCGCCTTCCCAGATTCAGCTTAGACAATGCTGGCTAAACGTTAATGCTAGTGTCACCGACAACATGGCTTTATTTATTTTTGCCAGATGACAGTAGGATTTTTGCTACATTTGTGACAGGCATTTCCTAAATTTTGAGCAAGGAGGCAAACCCAATAAACAACTCTGGCCCAGACAGAGTTCCTTGTGTCTGTAGATCCAAAATGTGCTATTCCAAGATGTGCTGACTACATATTTGGACACTCCATTTTCTTACTTAGGAGTTACTGATGATACGATGACAGAATTCCTAACACACGCATAAGAACAGACCATTTTGCCTGGGAGATGCCTGAAAGCTTCTGGGATAAACAGACAACAATGTTTTGAAAGATCATTACTTAGAGGATAACCAGCTAAAAAAAGATTTCTTTTTAATGCTAATTACCTTTGTTACCTTTATTGCATTTGGGAATTTGCTTTCAAGCTAATGACGACCTTAATTGTTATAGGAAAAACTCAACATGACATTTTGTGCTATAAAAAGCAAGGTTTGCATTTCTCGTGAAGACCTTTGTCCAAAATACTAGTATTCTATGCTAAGGAACACCAAAACCCATCATTTCTGCACTTCTCCATGATTTCATAGCACAATAAAACTTTGAGACAAAATATAAAACACATTGCACTAAAAGAGGAAAAAAATAACATAGAGACATGCTGTCAACACAGACCAATTCCCTGTAGTTTGATCCCCACATGACAAATGACAAAGTCAAGCTGCATAGAATATTCTGAGCAAAACACAAAAAATATGTTCAACATAGGCATTTCTACAAATAGGAACTAAATATTGTCACAAATTCAAACCAGATAGATGGCTACCCCCACTGAATAACAGATTAATGAGAAACACCTTTTGACTTGTTCTATTGCCAAATAAATACTCATTTAAAGACAGCTTCCATCTTTACTTAATAAAGATTAATAGAAGAAGTAGAAGACGACAAGCCATTCTTGGTGATAAGAAAAAAAAAATTCTGACACCCTATATGAAGCTTGGCAAAGTCCGAGCCACCAAATATATTAGCAAAACAAGCAAGGGCCACACGCTGGTCGGAAGGAAAGGAAGTGCAACCTCCTGGGCAGGCAAACTCACCACAGAGCAGAACCAACACAATAAAGGGGAATTCAGAGGCAACAGTTAAGAGATGAAACAAGCAATAACAACAACAATAAAACACCTTAAATCAGCAAGTGTCAAGATCTGACACTTGGCTCCCAACAGATGCTTTGAGTACGCATACCTTACACCAATTACTTCATCACTTTTGCAGATGCTGATTTAAGCATTTTGGCCTAAACTCTAAGCAATACCTAAATCCAGCCTGCAACTTCGGACGTGCCCTCTAGCTCTCCAGCTTTCTACCTGTAAGTAGTCAAGAGATGGCAGGACTTCCCTGCAGAGCCTCAGACTGCAACCATCCCTCTTTTCCCTCAAATCAGCCAAAATTTAACTAGCCCCACTCTGAATTTCAAGGTACAAGGGGCTTCCCACGCAAAGAGGGGCTACTTCCCTAAGCTTCATGGAGAGTATCCACCCATACCCTGCTACCGACTCTGGGAGCACAACCCACTCGCTACACACACGCTGCTCGGTAGCTACGGATGGGTGGTCGTGTAAGCGCAGCGCCGCGCACCATGAGCGCGCGAGAGCTGGCTCCGTTACCAGCTGAGAGAGATACTCCTGATACACCCAAAAGAATAACGCTGAGATGGATTCCAGAAGTTCACCTCAGTGTCCAGGCCTAATTTCATTCTCAGCAGATGTCTGTTCTTACAGACTGCCAGGAACGAGGATGACGACTTGGCAATGTCTGAGAGGAACCTCCTCCTGTTGCAAAGCCAGCCTATCTGGGAGGGATAATCATCTGGAATCTCTTGGCCGAAATTTAATAGCAACTGAAGAGTCATTGTCTTGTGTTGCCGCCATGAGGAAGTGATCGCCGCCTTCTATCTTCTCACAGATTGGTAAAAATGCCCAAATACGGCAAAAGTGCTCAAATTCGGTCAAAATCCCCAAATATGGCTATTCACTTCTGGAATGCCCCAAAATGGTCAAAATGCCCAAATAAGCTGATTTAAGACCCAGGGTGCCCCCAAATGCCCAAATAAGGCAATTCAGCCTATATGTCGATGTTTTCCCAATTGCATGGTACTTTTTGGCTAAATGCATGGAGATCCTGGACAATTTTTCCAATTTGGGAAATTATGTGGAGAATACACAATATATTTATAAAACATAAATAAAATATAAAATAAAAATATAAAATATAAATGGATAATAAAAGCAGACTTTGGAATATTTGGAATACACACATACATGGTTATACACCTGTATATTACACATACAAATCTGATGTTGAACAGCTGAAAATAAGCATTTAAAACAAACATTTAAAGAAAAGATTCACAGCTTCATTATTAAACTTCACGCACGCTTCATACTGACCAAGAAACAAGAACAGTTTCTTGTTCACAGTTGGTCACTGCTCACATCTCTTCCCATTCTAGACTGAGACAGCTGGGTTGACAGAAGTCTCCCGTATGGAGAACAACCTTCTGCCCAGTTCCAAAAATTTGTCAAGCACCTGAAGAAATCAGCTCTTTGAATAGGCTTGTTTGGGATCCTAGAAGGCTATTTTTGCAAGAAACAGAGAAAAACATACAAAGCCACCAACAATATTAATGTGTTTTAAAAGTAGGAAGATTGTCCTTTGGTTCTCCATTCTCACAAATCAGACCTGCATTAGTTCCAGACAAGGAAGCTGCTTTCAAGCTTCCTTTATTCTGGAGCACCCTATAACAACAACTACAACATCATATTTTACTGCTGCACAGTTCACTGTCCACCATCAGGAGGAACATCCCATTCATTTAGCTATGGCTAACAGGAGGCTTAGCCTTTAGCACCACTGGCTGGGAAGAGAAGTGATAAACTCCCACTAGTCTTAGCCATTTATTTCTGTATAAAGCAGTCTAAGGTCTTTTGCCTTTATTCCTACCGTAAAATAGTACGTAATTTATGTAAAAATCATTCCTATATTTTCATGCAATTAGGCTTTCAGTTTATACTGCATATACTAAGGATTCTACTTGGTAAAATAGAAATTAGTAAACTACTAAGTAAATAAGAAATGGATGCCCCCAAGAGGAGAGTCTTATAATTCAAACAAACAGGTCTCAAAACATACTGCCTACTGCACTGCACAGAATGGGGGGAAAAAAAAGAAAAAAAGAGAAAGAAAATTCCAAGTGTGTTGCTTTGGAAACACTGCCAATGTTCTCTTTTTGAAGGGTGCCCCCTCCTGTTCAAAAACAACATGGGACATCCCGGCCTGAGTTGCTGCTCAGATGCAGTAGCAATATCCCATCCCATCCTTGGGACCTCTACTTTAACCAGACAGTTTTGAACAACCTAAACCAATTTCAATGACAGAACTGTCACAATATATGTTTCAACTAGGTCTAAGATGACCGCCACCAAAGGCAACTTGCAAGTGACAAAAGGGAGCTTTGGGGCCTGCAAGTGCTCCCAAGCTGGGGACATCACGGCCATACTCAGCCCAGCAAGGGCCATGGCAAGACTGGCACCTTCTCTCAGAGCTGTTTAGGCAAGAAACTCAGTTCACTAATCAGGAGATGCAAAACACCAAAAAGGAGGCAGCTTTTTGCCTATTGATATCTAAACTCTTCACCTACACAGGACGCTGGGCTTGCTAGAAGATTATCCTCTATTTCATTTTGTAATTGCTAACAATTCATAGTAGTTCAAAATTTTTAAAATAGTAAATTCCAAATTACTCAGGGTATTCAAGAAAACTTGCTGGAGCCTGAATTAACAGTAAAGTATAATATCTGCAGTCCACAGCATCTTCCAGATTGCAGCAGGTACTACAATACACACACATTCAGCTGAAACAGTCACTTCTGTAAATGTTCTATTAATAAAAAGTATTTTCTATAGTAGAGTGTTTTTCATCTTTAAGCTGTATAGGAATCCAAGTTCTGACTTTCTTTAGAATACCTCACAGGAGTCTGCTGTTGCTAAGCACACGACTTGGGCAGAAGAGGTTAATTTTGATACATTAAAAAAATAATAATTTTATAGTTGTTTATAACTCCAGAGCTTAAAAGCCCCAGAATTTCTGTTCCTTCGAATAAAGGTTTGACAAAAAAAAATAGAGAGGTTTATGTCAAGATTACTTTTTTATTATTATTGTTGCCATTAAAATGTCACCAAATCCGGTTTTAAGGTAAGAGGAAGTGAAGGGAGGATATGTAGAATCATGATGCACTTTCCAAGGAAACATGGATAACGCTACAGGCTCAAATCTGCAGAGATTCAGTCTGCTAGGACCATGCTCCCTCATGGCACACATTCCAGCAGCTCTACCACTGCAAGGGAGAAAAGGATAAACTAAAACATACCAGAACTAAAGTCCTGAAGGGCTGCTGAACAAGATTGTCTCAGAGGGGAGTTAGTTGTAGGAAAGTGCAAGTCTGGAGCCAAAGGGGATGGGGAAAATCTGATATTTGGTGAGGAGCTGATCAGGAAGCAGGGATGAGACAGAACTGGCTAATGCAGGCAGTGGACTGGGAAGTAAGGAAAACAGGCCTGACAGACCATGGGAACACACAAAGGCATCAGTAGGTGGGAGAGAGAGGGGAAAAAACAGCAGTACGAGGAAGTGAGGAGGTGGTGAGGCCAAGAACCACCATACAGACCCGAACCTGGGACTGATTAGACAAGATTTAGTGGTGATGCTGTGTTTTAAACAGTGAGACCCAAGGAAACATTAAACGAAGAGTAAGCTGGTGACATCTCCCTGACATTTCACCCATCACCCAGAAGCAGAAAGACACTTACTGGAATATTTACAGACAGCCCAGAGGAACCATTCCCAACTACAGCCACACTAAATACTCCAAAGACAGAGCAGCTCCATCTGGCTCAACATCAAGGAGCACAAAACAGAAATCCGTATGCAACAAGCCACAAGAGGACATTGCAATGAGTGCACCCATTCAGCATCTGAACCGCTTCAAGAATTTGGCAAACACCCTGACTTATAACTGGGGCACAGCTATTCATCACTGCAACCAAGAGTGCAAAATACAACCAGCAGCTGACAAACCTGGCAATAGCTGGGTAAAAATGTTCTTAAAACACAAGTCTTTGGGAAGAAAAGACTATTACTTAGCGCTGCTGACTTAGTTAGAGGCTCTGAACTCCAAAGACAAATGTATTTTCACACAAATCTCACAAATAGCAGTCTTTAAACATTGTGCATGCCTGCAATTTTTATGAAGGATAAAAAATATGTAAAGAAAAGGTTTTTTTGGAGCTCAGTCTCTTTGGAATAGCCCCAAGGAAAAATCCAGTATTGCCTTCAATCAAAAAAGGTGCTTTCTATATTTTTCAATAGACTTTAAACTAAATCGAGTTGCATACTAAAAATTTTCTATATTTTTATTTAACTGGATGAGAGAGACAAATAAACAAAAGTCTTAGGACATCTTGATCACAGCTGCTCTGCAACTTATGCTCTAGGGTGAGATACATTCCTTCGAATTACTTAGGTATCGATTGCATTCCATACCTATGATGTTCTAACTTGAAAGGTAGCACGGTTCCAAACCTGAGCAAATCATTCCAGATGATAACCAGTCGCCTTAATGACTTGACTAGAACAGATCAGAAAAGCAGCGCCCAGTAATTATTTATAATTTATTAAATGAAACAGCTATAATGTCTTCAGCATGCAGCCTGGGTAAAAAGGTAAAGACAATCAGAAATTGGGCAAAGTTGGAGAAAGACCCCAAATCTGAAATATTTCTTAGCTACTTATCATTAAGTATTATTTCAAAATGTCTGTCTATTCTTACATCTAAGACAAAATACTTCATGATGGTCATTAACAACAACCAACATAACACTATCTGTTAACCAGTTAAGACAAAGTACACCCTTTAAAAAGCACATTCAAAGTTGACCAAGTTAAAAGGCATAAGTCATTCCTCTCCTTTTCATTCAAAGTCCATATAACATAACCCATGTTATGTTGTGTATCACTATCCCTCAAAGGATTCCCAAACTAGGAAGGCCTTGAGAACTAAGATATCTCTATTGTCTCTGGTACAGCCTGTAAGCGAGGTGCAAAGTGACAAATGAAATCTCACTGTTTATACTTGGGATATAGGTTTCTGTAACCAAGGTAATTTGTATCAACAATTATCATTATCCAGGAAGACAACTAGTCCACTTAATCTAAGTGCTAGGCCAGCACATCTCATATTTGACAAACAATGCTTTCCTTTGGGCCTTCCTTAATTTATATTTTCCATAGTCCTAGCTAGGCATTTTATAAACACACAGCTTTGGATGACACTACCAAATAACTTGAGATTGTGTTCTCCATCTCTCCATCAGAAACATTTGAGCTCTCAGGAATCTCCTAGATTCAGTTTGTCCCAGGTTGAGCTCACGTCAGGTTAATTGCAAACCGTATTCTCTTAGGCTGCAAGAGGCACACCTCCTGCCTACAAGCGGAGGGGAGCAAGTACTTCTTCCGGGCCTGTCAGAACAGCGTGACCTGCTTCCTGCAGCCATTTCTCAAGCCCAGGCATCCATCCTAGGTGCCCCAATTAACTAAACTGATTTTCTGTTCAGAAACTGCAGTGCCCACAATTAGAACATGCAAGATGCTGCCCATGGGCAGATTCCTATGCCCTAACAAAGGGCCACTCTTTTTAATAGGCCTCCACACACAAGAAGCTGCAACGAAAAGTCAAAAGGCAGTTGAATGCCGTAGATAGTGAGCAATGAATGCTGCAGGTGCAAAAGCACAGGATTGCATAGTAGACACACTGACTGTTTTCAGAAAAGCTGCATTTTAAGTTAAGACTTACTACACGAAACATTTGTTTTTCCCCCCCCACATGCACAAGAATGTTTGACTGCAGTACGGTCAACAGCGTTACAGAACGGTTTTTAAATATAACATTAGACACATCTGTATTTGGTCTTAGCAAAACTGTGATCAAAGCCTATCAAAGAAGCAACCAGACTAGTTCCTACCTTAATGTTTCCTCAAGGCAAAAAAGAAAAACACACTTGACAAATTGCAATAGTGAGATTACGTTTATGAACAAACGTGAACGAAATTCTGGTCGCTAACGATGAAAAAAAAACAAACAAGGTACAAAACAAAAGACTAAAAAGGTTTCTCAGTGAGCCTAGAATATAGTTGCCTTTTTGTCCTTAAGACCCACAAACATGATGAACTGTCCCAACACACTAAACAGTTATCTGGTTCCCATTAAACTCTTCCAAGGCTCAACAACTAAAAGGCTAAAGCCATTTATTCTTTAGAAATTCAGTAACATAACTCTGGTTTGTAGCTAGAGTTTTCAAAACATTTTCCAAGTATCTGTACTTCCCTGTTCTGATTTAATTTTATTTTAGCAGTAGATTTTACATGCATAGCTCTGTTCATGTTAGTGCTTGATTATTTTTAGCACTGGATTTTTCATATTTAATATTAATTTTACATGTATGCAGGCTTTCACATTCATATCTCTACCTCCTCATCATTCTTCCCACCATTTCCAAACCATCAACTTTCTCCTTTTAGTCAATCTGTGCAAAGTAACATAAGTTTTCCAAGAACACAATTCCACAAGATAATTAAAAAAATAGTAAAGAAAGTCCACTAGGATTGCTAGATTGTTGCCAATGTGGTATCATTTAAAATCAGCAAAATAAAACTGTCTGAAGGCAATCCAAATCACTTATCCTACGCTAGCTGTTTTCTATCATAAAAATATTTTTAATTTTAAATGTTTTTCTAACAAAAAATATATTTCTAAATTACCACAGATCTTTCACTGTAAGTTAACTGGATTAATACAGAGAAGTTACTAAAATTAAAATACCTGTGACTGAACAGTACACTATGCGAGGAGCAATCTTTTTAATGTCTTCATAACCTAGACCCATTTCAGCCAGTTTCCCAGGGATGTAGTTTTCCACAAAAACATCAGAGACAGCTGCAAGCTTTAAAAAAAAGAAAAGAATGTAATAAAGTAAGATTGGTTAATAAGCTTCCTATAGTTCAACAGATTCCTCGTGTAACTTAATTGTTCTAATCAAGATTGTTCCTGTTTTTCAAACCTAGACAGACTGATTAGGCATGCTAGACTATATACCTCTAAGTGTTAGAGGTACAGTGTTCCTAGAAAACACTCTTTAAAACCATTAGATAAAACAGCAACATAATTATCAGTGTTATATCAATTTCTAAAGACCTAACCATAATTTACAGAACAGCCTGCAACTCTAAATGCACATTTTGCTTGTGCAAAAGAACTTGAGGGGAAAAAAAAATGGGCAGAAGTACCTACCTTAATCACTCTTGGCCTTAGAAATAATTTCTAAAATGTACTTATATTAAAACTAGTGATTACACTTACTGTAATAGAGGCTATATTTCCCCCTTGCTGCAAATAAGAGCAAAACAGCCAGGACAGCAATTTGATTAGGTTCCAAAGAACATCTCAGTCACCTCAGTTAGAGCAGCACTGTCCAGTACCAAAGCATGACTTTCTGCATCACAAAAGAATGGATGGCCTAGTTCAAAATCTACTGAATTTATAAATTAATTTATAACTTTGAGGAGCATTGAACCATAATTTCCTAGACGAAATTATAGATATACAAAATATGATTAAGACATATTAATTAAGAATTTCCGAAGCAAAAGAACTACATAAGAAAAGAAAGGTTTAGGGCTTAGGGGATTATACAGGTTGGTTCAGGGATTTCTTGAGAAATTTAAGAAACTTTTCCCTTACAGGTACATGTGGATGTACGCACATAAATTAAGCATAACCTTAAAAAATAAAAAGTTTTAGATTATTTGAAGCTGACCAGGAGTCGTATTTTCTGAAACAATGATGTAACTAGATGAACATAGACAGTGTATTGGGACTGCTTCTATAAAATAGTGTCTCATATCAGCAATCACAAACATTATTGGCGCAGTATTTATACTGTTTAGGTGAATATAAAGCCAAAGAAATAGCCAGGCCAGCAAATAAAACACAAAAGTTGAGAAAGTCTCAAACTTATTGAGGCAATAAGGTATGTACATTATGAATGGTTTCACTGGATGTGTGGAAGAAACATAAATAGTATTTACAGAAACTCTAAGTTCAACATAAGTAAAAGTACATTTTAATATATGCTGTGAATTATTCTTAAAGGGACCATATCAAGAACCTCTAGAACTACTAATTTTAAATAGCTACACTAATATGAGAAGCAGTATTCAGCTTCTAAATAAGCAGTGTAGACAGCTCAACAGTTTTTGGTTTATAATCCCGTATAACCAATCACAACATTATTTTATGGAAGGTATTAAAAATAAAAAAAATTAAAAAAAAAAAAGGTATCTGTCACAAGCAGGTTCTCAAGATGATTAAGGTTTCCACAAAGCTAATGCTAATGTCAGCATTAGCTAATTAAAAAAAAAAAAGGAGCTCACAAATTGGTCCATGATAGGGAATAAGTTACAATCTCTGTACTTTTCTTACTGGGGTTTGTAGTCCATCCAATTTACAGTGAGGGTATGGGGTAAAATGGTTTAAGAATTAGTTCTTTGGTATACAGTATTTAATGTAGATAACATCTAAAAGTCACTGAGTAGAAACAGCCACTTCATGTAGTGCTGGGGGAAGAAGAGAAAAATAAAGCCATATCTCTAGACAAGGCAACACACAGGGATGACTGCAGTACTAAGTAAGGACACAGTGGCCCAGCACTGCAGAGTTGGTATTCCCACACAGAGAAATGAGTTCAAATGCTGAAAGCAGAGAGTGCTGTGCCACATCTGCTACTTAAATTCTCCTAAGTGCTGGAAATAGGCTTTGATGCATAGCAGCTGTGGCCCATGCACTTCAACAGGACTTGTTTTAAGATGCTCACTAAAGCAAGTATCAGGTACCTAGGGGCTGCACTTGTTGAGAATTGGACTCCAAGACTCTGATCCTAAACAACTGTCTGTTTTTAAGTCCACTGCCAACTGAAATCTCACACTCTGTGCCCTGCAAGCTGATTCTATCCCTCTCTTACTTTAGTTTCCAGCAAGAGCAATAAAAAAACAGGCCTGAGCTAGAAGAGCACACAGAGAGCACACTCATCTGCTCAACTTCCATGCATCAGGAAAGAAGGAAAAAAAAAAAAATCACATATGCCAAAGCAGTCACACTACCTTCAATATGAATAACAGGTGACAATGTTACAACAACTCAATATAGGAATTTATTTTATTTTTTTAAACAAAAACTGCATACATGAAGATATGCATACATGCAGTCCTCAAAGAAAGAGAGAAAGGCAGACTGAGTCCATCAGTCAACGTGGAATTAAGAGGGTAGAGGCTGTTCTGTCAGCTTTGCATCCAATTAAGTTCTCCCACATCTCTCCCTCTGAACTATAGAAATGAATTAGTTAAGGCTAAATGCTCAAAAGATCCTGAAGGTTCTGAAAAAGGAGCTTCTGAAAGTAACTTTGATGAATAATAATTTTTATTAGACTAAAAATATGTCTCAAGCTGTATGAGCACAAAAGAATGTCAGAACATGGGATTGGCACACATGCCATCATGGGAAAAGGGAAAAATGCCAAAAATAACAGAAAAAAAGGCTTTATTTCAGTGAGAAATTCCAGTATTTGGAAGGCAACTAACAGTAAATAAGAAAACATTAGGAAGGGAAACAAGGCCAGAATGACACAGAACAAAAAAATAAATGTGGGAACTAAAATGTAAAATAAAATCATGTATTGTAAAAGAGTAGACTTTGGGAGAAGAATTTTAGTGCTGTGCCTAACAAAGTTTACTCAGTACCACTGATTGTATTTATCAAGTACTGTGCTTTTTAAATCTACCTCAATACTTCAGTCCTTTTTTATTTTTTTGATATATTTCTAAAAATTAATAATAATTATTCTAGGAGTTTACAAATGGAGGGGTGGGGGGCACAGCCTGAAGAGCAATAATTTATTCTAACTAAGCCATCTTTCTTAGTAAAGATATTTCTTATACCCTTATTACTTTTCTTTCTAGGGCTTAGACTCAAGGCAGTAATGCATACATATGAATAAACAGTGTCCCAAAACTTGAATTTCTTTCTGGTATGAATTACCTTACAGATACTAATGTCTTTTTTTTTTTTTTTTAAATTAACAGAGCAGGCATCTGAACATGTCTGTCCCGATGTTACCAGGAGACAATTGTTAGTGAAAAGCCTCTTCTTGCAGATAGTGTTTCTGCATCCTTTTCACCAAAACCTGATTCTGGTTCCACATCAGATGCAAATAATGTCATGACCTCTGCACCAAATACTTCAGAAAACTATCACTAAGTCAAGACACCACAGGCAGAATCATTTAACATTGCAGTAATGGCTGATCACATTAGCCCGTTTATAATGTGGCTTTAACACAGAGATGGGCACCATTGACTTAAGGAACAGAGAGCAGTAGTGGTTTTGAAAGCAGTTTTCATAAAAGGATAGAAACCATAAGAAAACCAACTCGGCAACAACAGCATTTTGCTCTTTACATGCAGCTCAATTTTATCAACCCTGCAGTTGCTTTCTAACTCCTTAGGAGTTAAGTTTCTTGTCACAGCTTTATCTTTACCAGGAAAAGAGCTTTGTCTCAGCAGAGTATCTTCATTTCTGCAGCTAGTATAGAAAACATTTAACAGAGCTAGTTTTTTATGTTCTGGAAATTCTCTAACATCACATCTTAGCAAGTGACTTCCATATACACTTGGCTACTTCAGTGACATCCAACTAAGATGAATATTAGTACTGCTATTTGCAAGAACCACCTGCAGCATCAATTTAGCTCTACATGAGAGTGACACCAGAGAGACTTTACCAGGAGGAGAAGGCTGGGAAGCCCTGCACTGATGGAGTCAGAGAGGATGAAGCTTTTGCATGACAAATGAGGAACAGGAAAGTTGCTACCTCGGTTTACAGACCATGTGGTATTTGAACATCAAGCATGAAGTTCATAATACCAAAAGTTCTCCAATCAGCATTCAACTTTGCAAACCATGAAAAATGTTCTTCACCTTGCAGCAGAAAGAAATTGTAAATTTGAGAGAATTTTAAATCATTGTAAATATAGATATATATCAAGCAGCAATCTTCCTGCATGGCAATAGGAGAGAAGGGCATTTCCTAACCAGAAACAGTGGCAGTCACATAGAAGGAACTAAAGCTCAGGCTCTCTTTCCCTCCAGTTCATCCTGACTCACAGCCTCAGCTGCCTTCATTTCTTCATGAAGCAGGTCCAGCCCACCCACACGGGACCAGCAGCCATTGTTAGCATCTTTCTTTCCCTGCTTTTAGAAGTCAAATAGTGAGTAACAAAGCTTGAGAATCATCTCTTACATAAAGTACTTTAAGATGATTTTATCTAAAATACATCTGGGGTACACCAAGCAAAATTTCCCTTACTATGTCTGTTCGCCATATTTTCAGAAGAAAAACATACAGCTTCATAGCATTTAACTGTAAGCCCCTTCTACAAAGGGACTGGGGAGGGAGCATTGGAGAATCCTCAGCTTATCTACTCTAACAATTTCCAGATGAAGTGTCTCATTTTTACGGAAGTGGCAGAAAAAAAGACTGTCAAAAACAGACAAATTAAAAGTAACCTATTGCTGTTTTAGATAATATTTCTAACAAAAATACTACCAAATTCCACTAACTGCAGGACATATATGGTTTCTCTGTGAAAACAGAAGTGATTTAATCTGACATTGAAATGTTAGCAGAAGTCAGCTCACCCTTTCGGATGTGTTCGTACTGCAGGGCTAAAAACCTCAGCAGCAGCAAGTAGAAAGTATTATCTTTCTCAGTAAATAAAAAAAAGGATAACAAAGCACAAGTATTACAGATTGTCAAAGATTGTACTTTTTTCCAATGGAAAGATATCATCCAAATTCTGAAATATAAATAAAAAATTTTTACCTACAGGACAACACTTCTTAAGTTGTTCAGCAACAAAAGTCATGAATACACTGTAACACTTGACCTTGAAAATATTGGAGCCCAGACCTCCTTTTTGTACTGACTTTCTTAAAAAAGATTCAGACTGCACTAATCAAACTGCACAGCACAATGAAATACAGCAATAAGTCACAAGGTGTGCAACTCATAACACAGTAAAATATAAGCCCTGAGTTGTTAACTACTTTTCTGTTTCATTTGAAACATTATAAATAAAAGCATATTAGATGACTGAAACTTACTCTTATATGATATTTTAATGCAAATTTCATATTATCTAAAATAACTCTAATTCATCTCTAACCTTGAGTCCAAGGGCACAAAGCGTGGAAGTAACGATTTATGATGTAACAATTAACCACAATACATACTTTTTTGTTATCAAATATCACATTAATCTATGAAATTCAGAGTTATTTTGTTACTACTCAGATTCAAAACAGTCCAAAACAGACACATTTTGAGTTCTGTTAGAACCTACCTCTCTGATTAACTGAGCTCCCTTTGGGTCCTTCATATTGACAGCTATGCTCTGGGAAAAAGAAACAAAACACACACCATCATTTCTGTGAACTCCCTTCTAGTCCTTGTCATCAATTTCTAAGAGTAACCAAAACTAAAATTTCACACTACAGTTGAAAGTTACTACTCTCCCCTATTCCAGTTGCCAGGTGAGGCAGGTCAGCTGAACTGACCCATCATCTAAAATACTGATAAAGGCAGGACCACTCCTGATTTTGCATTGGCCTCAGCTGACCACGGAACTATACCACAGGGTTTCAGACTTTTTTTTTGTTCCAAATACTCACTTTTTTTTTTAGGGGGAGAGTGGTTTCTTGAAATTTGCAACATAACCTCATGCCAACGTCACTACTGCAAAAAGTCTTAATCGAAAGTGAATTGGAAGCTTGCCCTGTTCAGCAGTTTTATCTGATTTCAGTTTTTTCTGATTCAGCAGTTTTATCTGATTTATCTGATTTATCTGATTTTATCTGATTTTTGAAATTTGTCAGTGATTACATACTGTACGTAGTACAGTACCTCATACTGGCAAAGTTAAAAAAAGAAAATAATTTCAAAGGAAAACACCATGTCTGTAGTTGTAAAGACAGAAAACACTGGCCAGTGTTCAATACAGCACTTTCATTTACCTTTTTATTTCGATTAACACTGAGATAATAAACACTTTCTGTTCCAGCAAAAGGTGGGCCCCAGGCTCTAGTATCATCACCAGCTCCTGAAAGAAATAACACAACATTTGCAGTTGTCCAATATTAAACAAACAAGAAAGAAAAATGAATACAAAGGTTGTTTGCTTCTTTCTACCCCTAGGTCATATTTAAATCTCCTAAGGTTCAATGACAGCCAGCAAAAATTACTTTTTGAAATATATTGGGGGGCAGGGGGGGGAGGACCTAAAAGCTGATTATACAAAGCAGATGTGTTTTTTGCTAGTGCTGTTATTATTTTAAAATACTTTGTTTTGCTCCTGCTGTGATTATTAATTTTAAAATGTAAATATACAGCCAAATGCCACCATTTTTTTTTTATTGGCTTAATTTATTTTTAACTTAAAACAGTACTACAATGACATTCTTTCAGGCGATCTGGAACATTTTAACAGAAGCTCTTGTGCTGTGCAGAGCCAATCAGCTGTTCCTGAAACACTGTAGGCAAGAAGTCAAGGTAATTAATGATCAGCAACAACTTGTACGCTCCAGAGCTGAAGCAAAAAGGCAGCAGCACTTGCAGCAGTTGGCACAGTCCCCCACCTCCCATTCCCTTCAGAAGTGCCCTTTCCCTACTGAAATGTAAGATAGCACTAAAGCTGCTGCAGACACTTGCTTGTTTTACTGTAACATTTAAGTTTTGTTGCCAATTTTAACCTTTTTTAAATATTACACAGCCTGCCCATATATTTTATTTCAATTTAAAACTAAATTGTAATTCATTTTTAAAATCCTGATTCCAAGTACTAGTAGACATGCAACATACCTGTCTAGACTTTAACTGCCTATCAAGTACAAGTGAGTGAAAACTTGCCTTAGTGAGGCAACACTGTGGACTATTTGATACGCACACTCAGAGGCAAGCAGCTGAGCTCATGAACCTTTAGTCCCATGCAACATAGCCACAGTTACATGATTAAACTGTACTCTATGGTTACACCTGAAGCCACAGTCATTTAAGCTTAGTTTCTGTAGAAGCTATGCAAATATACAAATTACTGACACTCCCCAGCATTTGTACTTCTAATCCTCTCAAAGTATTATACTTGTTTATGGGGAAGGTTGGGAAAAAAATGAAAAATATTCCCATTTTCTCCCTTCAAGCCATTCAACGAAACACAGACAGGACACTAATGTATCTAGCACAGGTGAAGCCTGTGAGTAAGCCTAGCTTTATAGACACTACTACTGTGAAAACAGGTACCATCTCACAGAACAAGTAGATTATCCACAATCTATAAGTGTCTGAAATTAAGAATTTTCAGGCTGTTTTTTCTCCTTCAATGAGAAAAAAAAAAGCTAAAAAAGCTGGAAAGTGCATTCCTGAAGTTATCAGTCCATATTTGATCACAGCCATTACCCCTTTGCATAACCCAGACACCTGGATTAATAACTTTGTCAGTCTCATCTCAGGGTTTAAAACTTTCTGCCCTGTCACAACATGCAAACATTTGACACAGAGGTGAATAACCAGTGGATGACCTGTTGGTTGGACATGACCAAACATTTAAGAACTTTTCAGTGAAGATATGTTTCCTATTTAAAATGTAAGAAACTTGTTCTAGTATCTCAAATGTATAACTGATCTTCACTTGCTCTTCTCAAAACTATTAATATTAGAAAAGAGATTTTTAAGTGGAAACTTACACAAGGTAGGGAATAACACAGGACAAGGTGCAGCTGTGTGGCATGTTGCATGTTTCAGGCAAGCCAGAGGAAGGCCTCACTCGGAAAAACTGCAGAATTAGCCCTCCTTACAGTTATGTATTAGAGAAAGGACAAATACAGGGCTCTGTAATCCTGTCAATTTATTACTATGTCAAATGCCAACAGTAAAATTTAATTTCACACTCTTAATGTGAAGTCTAACTGCATCAATACATACTTCTAAGCCATTATAAAAACAATTTTTCCCCCCACACAAATAATCATGCAAAACTAGTGTTATAGTTATTCCTGTTCATAACAAGAATGAATAAGGCAAAAACCTAATATTTTCATCTTCACAGACAACAGGTTCCGCAAGCACAGTATCCTGTGCATTAATATTAGCTGCATGTGGAAGTCACTATTTCTGGGAGAAAAGAGCCCCAAGTGACCAGTTGGAAGCCTTGTGTTTCGATAGGCAACAGATGTCCAATTAATATGGCAAAGGCATAAAATGGATTTAAGCAGGTTGAAAATGCAGACTTTTTTTTTTTTTTTAAGGCTTAAAAGAATGGCAATTCTCATACAGCACCTATGGTCTCTGGAAAAGCAAAAGATAAGGCCATAAAATCCAGCAGAGGTCTTTAATTTGATAATACTGAGCACTAATGTGGAGTTACTGCCTTCAAGTATATGAAAAAGGTACCTTGTAAAGTCTAAAGTGTCACGAAATATCAGTGGTGACATCATTTCTGGTAATACTTTAATAGCAACAGAGTAATTGTGGATTTTAAATAATCCCAGTCAGCATGATGTAAGAGTATATAAACTCAGTATACGATTTTATATATTTTTAAAAACAAACTTCTATATTATATTATGTAGTCATAGAGCACAAAGAAGAAATTGCAATCTTTAGCCCCCAACAATCCAGTGAAGTCACCAACAACATGAAAAAATACCTCAATTTAAAAAAAAAATAAAAGTCACATACCCATAAAACTACACAAATCCCAAAAGAAAATTCTGAGCTCCTTGAGCTACAGACCTACTCATCTTGGCTGGAGCTGACAAACCCTTTTGTCAAGTGTTTTAAAAGCAACTGCTTTTACTTTTTGACTTTACTGTAAATCAAACTTAGTATGTCCCACACACTACATTTGAAAACCCTGCTTTACTACTAGCACCACGCTACAAAGAAAACCACATGCACATTAGCATTCACATGACCAAATTAAAACCTAAGCAAAGTCCAAGCAATTTAAAGAAAGCAACTCATTTTTTTCATTTTGAGCAATAGAACAAGGTACTTCAGGAATAGGTCATGACTCAGTACTGTTACGTCCATTTATAACTCAAAAAATGCCTTGACATTACAACTTCAAACTCATCATATCCTTATTTTTGCTAAATATAAGTATAGGCTACTTCTGAAGACACACCTACCCAGAGCGCCCTGTTAAACTTCAATTAACCAGATCATACATATTTCAATAAACTTAGGAGTAACTAGTTCTCTACCATACAATGCAAAAATGTTGATGATGTCAACACGATTCAGATACACATGCCGTGACCTCACGATAACATACAAATAGGTACAAAAGTAAATATGTCTAAACACAATACAAACATACACACACCATCACCAAAAAACACACCACCATCAAATAAGCATAGTAAGCAATAGTCTTTCTAAATATTTTCAAAGATGTTTGATCTTACATCCTCAGCCCATGCACATGGTCCAAGACACTGCTGTAAATCCAAGAACCCCTCAAAAATCAAGTATGAATATTTCAAAAATTATGACCAAGCATTTGTTAAATTAGCCCTCATTCTTACCATACCTTAAAAAAGCATGGTCAGAGAAGGGGAAGGGGGGGGGGGAAAGGTCAATCTTACCTGGTCTTTCCACTTTGATAACTTCCGCCCCTAGATCTCCCAAATTCATTGTGGCAAAAGGCCCTGCAAGCACCCTGCAATATTAAAAAAAAAAAAGTGTTTTCTTCATTGCTTTATCAAAGTATTTGCATCTAGACAGATTATTCTGAACAAACACAAACCTTGTTAGATCAAGAATTTTCACACCATCCAATGGCTTTACAGTACTAGCACCTGGCAAGAAACAGAGAACAGTAACTTAACCCTTGCCTTGAATCCTCTGCGAAGACATTTGTCACAGGCATTCTGAAGTACTGCTCTCATGGCTTGCTCTCACCATCTCCCTCATCTCCCTTCCCCTCCCTGGCATAGAAGAGCTTTCCCCAGAGGTATGGTTTGAGGATTAGAGAACATGAGTAACATCTTTCAAAGTTGGAAAAACTTAACTCAACATTGTAGAACTCACTCTGAACATCTAGCAATTTTACTATAAATCTACTTGTTAAAACATGTTTAAATGCACCTACATAACAATTGCATAACAAATGCACCTACATAAGCTTACATTGTTTTCAAAGATTTACCTGAGCACAGCAAACAACATCAGAATGACCTATGAACTAAAAATAATGGTTAACAGTCCGACAGGAGGCATGTTATCCTCAGCAGCAAAGCAGTTTGACATGTGCTGACCTATGCACTCAGTTTCTACATTTCCAAAACAATTTTTACAAGGCTGAAGGCAGAACCAAGGAAGTATTTGTTCTTGCTTTCAACAGCAAATGCACCTCCAGGATAACTATGAGGAGATCATAATCCCTTACTGCTTTCCTTCCCCTAACTCTCAAAGGCAGCAGGAGAGGCAATAAATCTCACACACAGAGCAAGCAATCTTGCAAGTTGATCATAGGGTTTGTCAAAGATTGGTGACCCCGAGTAATTTGGGTCTCTAATTGCACTTTTCATATCCTCCTGGAAAACTCAGCCTGCCACCTCTCTTAATACTATCACACCTCGGGGAACATTTCAGCTATTGGAAAATACTAGTGCTTCACAATGGGATTACTCTTGTGTTTAGGAAAATTATATAAACAACAGCTTTACTGAAAAGCACAGCTCTCTCTCAAACCATGTGCTAGTTAACACAAAGACTTCTCCCCTCTCCTCTGTTCTTGCCACGCCCTGTAAGTCATCAGCCTCTTACTCAATGGATCATTAGAGACCATATTCTCTTCACAAGCCAGTATTTAGCCTTGCTTACACTTCCCAGATACACTACCTGTGTATCCCAGATTCTCCAACTGTGGCTAGCTGTGCTTGAGGAATCAATAAAGACTTTTTCTCAGAGAAGCCTATAAAGTGAAGATTTTCCTGTAAATAGGCATTTATGCATAAACTAAGATTGATGAGTCCTTATTGTACCGTTCCCATTAGGATAACATCCAATAGCTCCCCACTGAGACTCTTGGGACTCTTATACATGGAGTAAAACAGCAGAGAGGGAAAACATATTTCAGAGAAAAATGGACTTTTTTAAAATAGTGATAAATAATGCAGCTATCCACAAAGATAGATAAATGCAAGAAAGAACTCAAAAGCTTCCTTGTAGAAGTCTGAGAACAGACCTCTCAGACTCTTCAAGCTAGAATAACAGATATTCACAAAGAAAAAGTTCTAAGACTTAAATTTGCTTTCCAAGAGGAACTGGAGTGTAGCAAGTCTGCTTTTATAAGTTACAGAAGCCAAAGTCTTCTGGCTATCAAGCTACAGCAGTTCTGGTCCGTGGATCATGAGCGTTGGAGTGCTCTCAATGCACCAGATTGTGGTGGTGGGGGGGGGGGGAGTGGTTTTTTTTAAAAAAAAAAAAAAGTATAAACACCACAAGGATGCCCTAGCTTTTCTTTTTCAGGATGGCCACAGAGCAGAAACCCATCCAGAGTTAATCATTCTTCTCTGAAGTATTTTTATTGCTATTCTGCTCACAAATACAAACTTGTGTTTTCCTCTTCTAATTTCTCTCCTCTAATTCTTGCTTTTTTGTTGTAAACTGTAAACTCAAGCATATCTTTTCTAAGCATCTCTGCTGAAGAAAAGAATAAACAGATCCAGATTATTCTCTTAAGATGACTTAAGTTTTCAGTTCAGCTCACTAGGGTGTCCCAAGGCTGGCCCATCTTTTAACAAGATGAACAAATAACCTTCCAAAAAGAAGTTTTCCTTTTTGTTTGTAAATAAGAGAAACAAACGCTGGGAAAAAGGCTGAATAGTTTTCCATATCCAGTACTCTCACACAAATGCAAATTAATTGCAAATAAACATGCCCACTCCAACTACTATCAACTCCAGAGGAAAAAAAAAAAAAGAGGAAAAAAACATTCTTTAAGTCTCTCCTTTGATCGCACTACCAACACTTTTTAGTTCAGACGCTCCGGGGAACGATGAAGCCCAGCACCACTGCCAGACAAGTTCACGGAGCGTTTGCCGTCCTCTCGCGCCAAGGATGTGCTCGTCAGTTCATCTCGGGCAACGAAGGTGCGGAGCTTCCTCCAGCCCTGAGGCAATTGCCACTGTTCTTCATTATTTACCTACAGGGAAAATCTGAAAGCCAGACCTGCTGTTCAGCCAACTGATGGAAACTGGCTTTACTGCAGCTTGCTTTTGTTTTTCCTTGAAAAACTATTTGAAGCCACAAGTTTTGTAATCTTAAGATAGATAAAGAGATTTTAAAAGGTCTAGAACCGGGCAGCGGGCACTTTCTTTTCCACGGTGCCTGGAGCTCCCCGAGCAGCTGGCACGGCCAGGCGCAGCCCGCGGTCCCGTTTCGGGTGCGCTGAGCGAAAGGCAAAAGGCGGCGGTCGGGGGCGCGGGACGAGGCGCAGCCACTGGCCGCGGAGCGCCCCCGTCCTCCTCCTCCTCCTTCCGCCCCTCCTCAGCGGCGGCG
>VZSV01000140.1:1516826-1536561 GCA_013398735.1 Nothocercus julius
TCGCCGCAGGCTGCCCGCCCGGGGAAGGTGGGCACGGGGCACTGGCGCGGGGAGCCGGGCAGTAGGGCGAGCGTCGTGAAAAGGTGCGCGCTGGTCCGCAGCGCGCATGCGCGGCCCGCAGCCACTGCCGCGTTTTGCGGGAGCGTGAAATTGTTCCCGGGTGGCGCTAGTGCGCAGGCGCAGTGTGGGTCCGCCGCACCGCCCCGGCCCCTCCCGTGTCGTCGCGGGTCTCACGCAAAACGGGGCCGTTTTTCTGCAGCGAGCTGCGCTGTTGCTGTTATATTATCCCGAATAAATGGTTGACAGGATAAAAAGCATAGCGGGCTAGACCCTGGAAAACGCATTTTGAGACCAGAGGTTTTTGTAAAAGTTGAGGAAGGTATTAGCAATCGTCTCTTGCTCCTTTGACTGTGTAGGATGCAGGTGGTTGGCCTTAATAAGCAGTGAATGTGCTGCAGATGTAGCACCAGTGACTCCAATTAGTATTTAAGTAGGACCTAAACCCTCAGTATTTACACAATGCACATCAGAGGTTTTATTTATTTATTTATTTTATTGAGGTAACTAGTTCCTGGGCAAATCAATGTTTCATAGATGAAACTAATATTTCCAGTTTGCAGTACTGATGAATACTCAACACTGTCAAGATGAGATGTAAGCAAAATACCTCACAACAACTTTCCATGTTTACAGGCTAGAGAGCTGCACCACCTGCCAGTTGATACATTAACTAACATTTGTTACGAGTGCTATATAGACCATCTATGTTAGTTTTGCTTTAAGTTGCAACATTATTTGCACTGTATGCCCTTCCTTTCAGATAAATATCAATGGAAGGGTTAATTTCAATGGGTGTTTTAGGTGATTCCTCCCTAAGTGCTTTCACATTATTTTTAGATTGTGTTAGGATAGAGTGGAAGGCTTATTCTATGGAAACCATGGTGGCTTCTGCTCTGTAATGAGACAAGGAAGCCTCTGTGAAAATTCAGAATTTGTTTTTGAGAAGTACGCTGTAAGGATGATGGCTGCATCTCAAGAATAGATAAGACTTCTCACTGCTTGAAAATAAGCATTATGAATAGCACAGCCTTAAAAACATGTTGTGTGACCAAGGTCCTTGAATGCTGAGAAGAACATAGGGAATATATTCTTGGTGACTGGACTTGCTACGCATAGTAAAGAGGATGTTTATATCTGCAGAAGCAGTTAGGGTTTGTCTACAAGAAGAAACTCACTGGCAAAGCTTTCTAATTAGTTAGTTAGATTTCTAATTAGCCAAGTCCTGCATTGAGCTGCAGTGCAGAACAGGGTGTTTCCCCCATGTAGTGCTGCTGAAAGTGCTCATTTGAAAACACCAACATTAATTTGTCGCGTGTGCTAAAAATGTGTTGTGCTGTGTTGCACCGATGTAAACCTAATGTCTCTTTAATTTTCACCGGACATTTCAGGATTTACACTAATATAGTAAAGAACTAGAATGCTATACGTAAGTTACTTAGTTTAAGCTTCTCTTGGTAAATATGATGTTCTCCTCCAAGTGAACGTTTGCCCTCAATTTCATTCATGACTGGAGCTGGCATTCTGCTTTGGAGATGCTGGTAGTTCAGACCGACTTAAAAAAATACATTCACATTAATTTTCTCTTTTAAACGTGTCATCCTATGTGTTTTTAATTGGGACTGCTATGATGTGTACAGTATTTGCAGGTTTGTATTTTAAGAGGCTGTTCAAGAAGGAACAGTGTGGATAGGCACGTCCGAGGTGCCATGAAAGGTTGGGCGAATACGTGTTCTGCAAAATATTTGTTTTACGGAGAGTCATTTGGTTGATTTCGGGCAGGGTGGAGGTTGGCAGCGGCCGCTGGGCGCCGCGCGCAGGAACCCGCGGCCGCGGTGCTCCCCGCTCCGCCTTCCCCGCCACCCCCGGAACCTTGCGAGCGCGGAACCTGCCGGCCGCGCGCCGGGGGAAGGGTTGGGAGGGCAAAAATAAGCGACGCGCCAGCGCGGCTGCGAGGCGAGGCCGTTGCGCAGTTTTATCGCGCTCCGCCATCGCGGGCACCATGTACCGGCAGGGCCTCCGCCCCCCCACGCCGCCGTACGCGGGCGGCGGCGGCGGATTCCGCAACCCGCCCTCCGGCCCCGTGCCGCCCTCGCCCCGCGGCTACGGGAGCCCTCACCACACGCCGCCCTACGGCCCTCGGCCCGGGCCCTACGGCTGCCACTCGCCGCGAGGCTTCCGCGGCGGCGGGCGCTTCGGGAACCCGTCGCCGGGGGGCCAGACCCCGCGCAGGCCGCAGAGCGCCAGCCCCCGCTACCCGGCTCCGTACGGCGGCAAATCCCCGGCCGGAGCTGCCCAGCACCCGCAGCAGCACAGGCGCTCGCCCGGGGGCTACCAGAGGCACCACCAGGTATGGGAAGAGCGGTGAGGGGGACAGGCCTGCACCTCCGCATGGCAGGGAGGGGAGGGCGAGAGGGAGCAGCAGCCTTGGCCTCCACCTTGGCTTTCATGAGAAAAACGGGCTTGCAGCATACAGAGCAATTTGCAGCTTCCCCCTGTCGTAGAGAGGGAGGAGAGGAGACCCTGAGTCAGCTGGAATCGGGAAATCCTGCTCAGGAAGGGGAAGAGGGCCTCAAGCCTGTCTGAGGCCTCAAGCTAAGTGCAGCTTTCCTCCATTTCATATTCTGACATGCCAAGGTGGAGAGAAAAAAATGAAGCATTGCTCAAAATTGCAACAAATATCTCTTTCCCTTCTACATACAGCTCTTGCATCAGTTCTCTTTCAGGGAGTAGGGAGAAGGTGTATGCTTTAATTTTGCCTCTGATGCAGTATGTGATGGAAGCTGCTGTGTATGCACACGAGGCTTTCTCAGATATGAGAAAAGGAATATACTAAAGAGGCTTAAGCAGAAGTTCCTTTAAAGTGAAATAAGACCATCTGTTGGATAATAGAGCATCTACCTGAAGTTTTAAGTATTGCTCTGAGAGTTTTCATTTATATAGTTTTCCTTGAGAGTTCTAAACAACAAGTTCTGGGACTTGTTTCACTCTTCAGGTGGTGTCACTGGGAAATGTGATTTGCAGTGAAGATAAGCTTGACAGTTCTTGAGGTGATGTCAACCATATGTACATAGCTGGCTCTATGCAATATTAGAAAAACTTAAACCAGAAGGGTGTGAAATGATGCTAGCAGTACAAACAGTGGTAGAATTTTCAGATTCTCTTCCTGATACTTTAAGGAAAGAGTAATAATGAAGCTTAATCTTTCTCTGGTTTAATAAAATGTTAATTGACCTTTAAATTTAGAAGATATATCATTTGATAGCAGTCTCATCACTGATGGAAGAGGATCATAATGAACATCATACTCCATTGAAGAAAATGTATCTAAGTTCTGCCAGTACAGATGTATACAAATGGCTTAAACTTAGTATCTGTTCAAAAAGACAAAGAGTGTGCAGTTCCTGCCACAGTAGTACCTCCTTTTTGCATTAAAATGGCTTTGACACATTTTGGAGGGATTTTAGTCACAGATGTCTAATGTACTTGCAGAAGATGGCTTATTCATTGTTCACTTAATTGCGCTTTTTAGAAAGCCTTCCTCAAACTTACTGAGTGAATATACAGGAATCTTTTTGCCTGTAGTTTTAATCAGGAGTATTTTATTTTGTAAGCTGAGGGCAGACAGTCTCCCTGTCTCCATCCCTGACTTTAAGAAACATAGCAGCAACATGAAGGTTTGAATCCAGTCACAGGGTAACAGGCCGTCACAACACTTTCCTTTTTCCTCTTTCCTCCCCCTGCCCTCGTGAGCATTTTAGAAGCATTGGCTGAGTTGTGCTTTTTTTCAGGAGTAGCAGGATATTTGCATTTCTGCAGCCTCACCTGGGAGTTAGCTAATGTGTATGTATTTGTACACTTAAACACATTGAAGGTTTTAGCTGGGAGAAGAACAGAGGCAATCATGGAGTGGTGGTGAATCTCTTAAACCGCAATTCCCTGTTTTGTTTGGCATGGGCCACACTACCAAACATTTTGCAGATACCATCAAAGTTTTCTTTTTCTATCTAGCTTCAGTTAAACCTTCCATTGCCATGCAAGACAGCACCCCTACTAAGTACTGCATGTTTAACTCGGTGCATATAACTTTGGTCAGAGCTGCTAAACTAGTGGTGGCAAACACAACTCATCTACAGGTGGCACAAGTCACAGTCTGGACGTGCCTGTTATATCCTGTAAAGTTAGGCCTTCATGATAAGAGAAACAAACTATTTCGTAAAGACTTCAGTAATTATGATAGAGAATCTCAGTGCATGAATCTGTGAGCAGATTTAGTGAGAGGGGTTTTATTGCACACGCTAGATTCTGAATTTCTGTTTGATGCAATAGATGGGTTTTTGCTTTTTCTTCGATAGACTACATTTTAAAGAGGAATATAATGAAGTTTATATCACTACTGTCATCTTTGAGATTAAAATCTCAAAGTGAGCATTTAAAATCTCTCATCAGGAAACACAAAGCACAGTTTATACTTACTTTGGAGTTTTATGTTGTGTCATTAGTGTTCTGCTCTCATTTTTGTGCTTGTAGTCTTCTTGTGCTTGTAGATTTTCTAACATGGACCAAAAGCCTAGAGGAAAAAACATAGCTTAAAAACACTTTTCCAAAATGGCTGGTTTTAACTTACCTGGCCAGTACTTAACCAAGTTTTCTATCTTTCCACAGACGTTTGCCTACTTCTAAACTTTATGTTGAAAAGTTTGAAGTTTGTTGAAAGTCTTGAATATAATCACTTCTTAATATAGAAGTAGCGTTTCCCATCCTGCATGGAAGAGGAGCTAGTGAAACAGTAGCTAGTAATGGTGATGGGTTGAACATTGTTTAGAATGTACAAATCTTGCAAAATGGTAGAGCCATGGTTTCTGTATCTTTGTGCATCTACAAGCAGCTAGTATTACACCTATTGAAATAAGCTATAAAGGAAGTGAGTTTTTCCATTGCCAAGGGAAAATTACTACATCTATTAACAGACACAGAAGGCAATTCCTTTCCTATTTAGAAAGATCTGTCTGGAAAAAAATAAGTATATTTGTGTTGTGTATGTGTGTGTATATATATATATTGTTGTGTACGTGTGTGTGTGTATATATATATTGTATGTATATACACACACATATACTCATTCACATTTGTATTGTATTAAGAATAGGTTGATCTTTTCTGTAAGGAAAACTAAATGACAGATCTCTGGCAGCAGCAGAGATGTAGAGCCAACTCTAGTGACAGTAAAATACAAAGTTTTTGTAACACATATTTGTCACCAAACAGGTTTCTTTTTCCTGAAAATGGTGTTACTTGCACAGTATGGGTTTCCGTTCTCCACAGGCCTATGAAGTAATTACATACCTTTTGCTTATTTTTTCCCCATGAGAAAAAAAAAAGGGGGGGCGTATAATGACTGGCATTATCAAGATGAATCAAGAAATTAATAAGGAAATTAATATCACATACTTAAATTTAGAGAGTCATTCTTGAGTTGCATAGTAATACATTTCTTAGATTTCAAACATACAAATAGATCTGTATTTCTGACACCCTGCATTATGCATAGTGAAATTTAATATTATAAAATGAATCCATCCAAAATAAGATTATCATTGATTTCTTTTTTTCTCCCACTGGATACTGTAAATCCAGTTATATCAGGTTGGCTTTCTTCTGAGCATTGCAAACTGGATGTAACATGGGAAGAAGATTCCACATGCAAGCTATCTTACTTTATAAAAGTTACAGGATCTCCTCTAAACATGGTGTTTTAATAAGTTACTTTTTATTTTAGAGATATAATGCACTCTTTAGTACTTTGCTACTAATGTGAGTTCTTGCAGGACATTAATTTGACTTTAATTAGTGCCTACTGACTGGCTGTAGGAACTCATTGTCCCTTGAAAAATTCTTACATGTAGTCTGAGGTGATGCTCTGATCTTTTCCCTTTGATTTAGATGCCTTCAGAGTACCTGTTAGTGATTTTTCACAATTGAAACTATTATCTTAGTGGCATTATCTAATTATACTAAGAAAGACTAAATCTTTCTCTAAGTCTTGTAAATTAGACTTGGATATTTCTGTGTTTGGTTGTATATCTATTATCATCAGCATTTAGGAGTTCTAAGAACGTCCTTAACTGGCACCATAGGAGTAGGCTGCTCCTGCTGCAGCACTTTTTCAGAAACTGGTTCAAGACTAATTAGCCTGGAAAGAATTCTGGCCTGGCTAAGCCTAAAGGCCTTTAACTGCATGGGGCCATTTCTCATTTTTTTCCAGATTTTTTCCCCCCCCCCATGTGATCAGCCTAAATAGAGAGATTTGGCGGGGCTTTTTAGTCACATTCAAACACCATCCTCTTTGGTGCAAAAAAACAGAAAATTAAGCCTTTAATCAGTGTTTTTACTTTGCTTTATAAAGGCAGATCCTGATTATCTGCCTCAGGGAATCCTGTTCTTCTAATCATTCAGAATACTTGTTGACTAACTTTTGTTTATCTGTAGTGTTAGGTTATTTAACTGGTTGAAACTAACTCAAATTAATGCAACTTCCTCTTCTAGATAAAACCTCACTTTTTTTTTTTTTTTTTTTTTTAGAGAAAGCTGCATCTCATGCTAGCTTATATCATTTTTTCATCTTTTTGTTTCAAAGTATAATTGGTGTAGCTGTATGTGATTCTTGGCCTCCTTGCTTGGAGGAATAGCTTCTCTGCATGGGTACCTCCTGCATATATCGAAAGATTTCATGACCTCCAGGAACTATCACTTTAATGATCAAAGAGGAAGAGGAAGGCTTTGGAATAACCAGCGAGATTATATTGGCCTGTGCAGGAGACTATAAGAATGTTAAAAGAAATGTTACCATGTCACCAAAGAAATACTTAAATGGAGCAGTTTGGGAACATTGGTATAGATTGAACATCATGCTTAGATGATTATTTAGAGGTTCTTTAGAGACTGTCAGGGACATTGACTCAGAAAACTGCTTTAAAGGGGTAACTTTTAAAGCTGCTCCAATTCCCTTCTTGTGTTTGATTTTAGGTATTTAGAAACTTGTAGGGGTTAGAGAAGGATGCAGATTGCTACTCTGAAAGGCTGAGATAGCAAATCAGAGGAAAAGATCAATGGATGATACGTACAGGAGAAAAGGATTATAGAAATTTACATCGTGGCCCTCTAAGATCCACGACAGGTTTGTAGATAAAATTGTGGTTGTCCTTGATCTTCAAAATAATTCAAGCTGCAGATAAAAGCTTTTTCTTTCTGTGTTATTGCTGCTTAATCACTGATTACTATAGGAATGCCATCCAGATTTGCACATCAAAAGAAAGCTATCTGCTGTTAAATTTTGCAGAATACTAATTTGGTTAAAACAGGGTCATTTTCACAATAGGTTTACCAATAAACCAGTAAATTTGGGGCATTTGCAGCTAGTGGATTCATACAGTGCAGAGTCTTATCTATAATTACTTACATCTCCGGCTTTTCTTCTTATAAAAAGTGTTAACTCTCCCTCAGCCTCTGTGTTCTATTTTGTCTATTTTGTTCATCTTTGTATTAGACATGTTGCTGACTTGCGCAGCTTATGAAAACTAGCATCACGCTGCCTTTTTTTTTTTTTTGGAAAAAAATATTTTAGAGAAGACTTTCTTTAATCTTGGTACATCGCCATTCATAATTTAAACTATAATAAAATAATAAAGCTAGTATTTTCTGAGGAAGATACAGTCAAGGAGTAGTAATTATTAACAAGAACAACTTCAAAGCACTACTACATTAGAAGGAAACTTTTTTTAGTTTGAATTAGAATATTAAATGTTTCTTTACCTGATGGTTTTCTTCCAAAGGGATCACCCAGGACATCTACTCCATTTGGTACAGCGCATGGCAGAGAGAAAAGAGTGTCTAATGATGTGGAAAACTATTACAGACCTTCAATGCTTGAGGACCCATGGGCTGGCCTAGAGCCAGTTTCTGTTACAGGCATAAACCAACAATACAGCAGTGAGCGAGCAACATATACTGGTAAAAAAGGGAGGTATTTCAGTTAACAGTTTTTATGGCCAAAAAGCTTCATCTTGTCAGGAAAACTTTGGGACAAAGTCTTTACACTTAACACAAGATGAACAGTATCAAGACCTCAGTTAATGTTTTTATTTGACCACATGTCCACCCTTTTATCCAACTCTTTTTTTTATTTCATCGGATATTTTTATGTATGGGGAGGGAAAAGGAGTGGTAGGATAACTTACATTTCTGGCTACGTGGAAGTGCCTACCAGCTTTGAAGAACAAAGTGTTCTTTAATCACCAGCGACTGATTTGTGACTGTTAAAACAGGTTTCATATACTTACCTCTTCCATGCCAGATTGTTAGCCTTTTATTGTTAACTCCTTTAGGAAATGGTATTTTTTTTTTATGTTTCAACATTTTTAGAGTGAAATAACTTGGAAATACAATAAAAGTTTTGTAAATCCTTGTTTTGTAATGTATAAAGATTATTTTAGGACTTTTGTTAAGGTGTACTCATTAAGAGAAATAGTACTAGTGAAATTAGGTGAATTCTGTAAACGTGTTTGTATGCTGTAGTTTGATTTTTGTGTACAGTATTTTTTGTTAATTCTAGTAAACCAAGTGAAATATGACTTTAAGCCATCTCAGGAAACAAATGTATTGTCTTGGAAAGTTTTAATTTGTTAAACCAGCTTTTGAAACGTAAACATAATTCTGTAATTATTGAGTTTTGTATTTTAAAAAACTTACGTTTGAACAGAAGTAGACGTATCTTGATCAAACAAGTCTGTTTAGTGTTAGTCTCTTTAAGTTTAACCAACACATAAAACATCAGATTTAAATAAATGCAACTGTACTTTCTGGACCTAGCTTTCTAGAACAGCATAGAACAAATCAAACTTTGTTAAGCATATGATGGCGGTGCATATGTAGCATCTTATTTTTATTGATTTGTATCAAGAGTTTTCAATTTTGCTTTTAACTTCTACCTACAACTGGCACCTTTGCCTAGAGGAGTCTTTTTGTGTGTGTGTGTGTGTGTGTGTGTGTGTGTGTGTGTGTGTGTGTGTGTGTGTGCGCGCGCGCACATGCATAAGCACGTTGAGGAAAACAAAAACGTTTTGTTTTAGGACTTGTCTGTGTATGTGTAAGATCCATTCTTAAACGCACTAGTGGTCACTGTATTTCTAGAATAAAGTAGAAATAGTTCCAGCTCTAGACATGCTCTTAACATGGCATGATAAGCCTGCAGTAGATAAGAGTATTCTGAAAGTACCAGGCCTTTACACAGCAGGTGGAGGATGAAAGCTTATTTAAGAAAAAGAAAAAAAAAAAAAGCTCAGTTTTCAAACATACATGTTTTGTCTTCAACTTCTTATATATTTCACAGATTTTTTTTTTTTTTAATGATCCCAAACTATGGTTAGATTGAAAAGCCCAGGAAATCATAATTGAATACTTAGTAGCATGAGATGCACTATCCCTGTGCTTATTCCAAGCCTATTTCAGACTGTATTATGCAAAACCACCTCCAAGAACAACTTTAAATTGAAAGGAGGAGTAACTTGAAGTTTGCTAGCTACATCTCTTATGCTTCTATGACCCTACTCAAGTTTGTCACTCGCATCATCCCTCAGTTGACTTTGTGTTCATACTACCTCTCTGCAGATAGCTGCTCAGAGAAGTGAGCCATAAGTGATTTCACGCTTAGAAGCTTTTTGGTATTACCTGCTTGATATCAAGAATGTTTAAATCTTCATCAAAATGGGCAGCTATCACTGTTGCTATTTAGCTGTAGCACATACCAGCAGGACTGACATGACTTAGTTGTGAGTAGTCTAGAACTGATAAACCAATTAAGCATGTCATCAAGAACTGTGATGAAGTATCAAATACAAGATTTTTTTCAGCTTGACAGGCTCTGTAGAGCTCACTAAAAGTTACAGGGTACTTCACTGAGTCATCTCTCTGTTACTATTTCTTTTGTCATTTAATACAATTCACTTTTTGTTTGGTGATCTTGGGGAAACAGATCTGTTGGTATCTGCCGTTCTTCAAGAGACTAAAGCTATAATATGTTCCCAGTTAGACATGAGAAGAAACTGGATTTGGAAAGGAAAAAAGAAAAGGATTCATGACAGAAGACAGACTGTTAGAGGTGGGACTGCTTATACAGTAGCCACTATCAGCTGCCTTTGCACGGTAAAAGATGCATTTTCCCACTTTGGCTTTCCAGTTGACCGAGGGAATAACTGCGGGAACCCAGTGTCAGACATCAGCAAAGCTAAATGTTCCAGAAAGCATTGAGGAACTAATCTTGAAGCATTTTTCTTTTAAATCAATGCGGGCCTTCCACAATGACATCTGTTAAATTGCTGCTCCTGTGCACTTCAGGCTTTCACTTGACACTTATAATTACATCACACTCCTAAAGACTCCAATAATTTGGTGAAGAATCGTCAAGAAATTAAAATACAGATGTAATAAGCTTTCTAAATTCACCATACTGCACCAAAAACTTAAAGATAATCTTTTTTACTTCTAGGATAAATTCTATAATTGCAGTAAGCTGGTCAAAATTTTCAAAAATGTCACTGTTGAATAGCTGTACAATGTGTGAACACATGTTCGTAACTATAAATATAATGTACTTAAAGCCAATGTAAGCTTTGCCTTTTTTTTTTTTTTTTTTTGGCTATAATATCCTGGAAACTTAAGCACTCACTTCCTTGCTGTTTGGTTTTATCCTTTTTCTCATGTGGCAAACATTCTTTTCACACATGTTTCTAACAGAGATAGGATATATCACTTCCTCGTTTGTTTGTGGAGCCTTTTCATAATCACAGTGTTCCCAGGAATAGTATTTGGTACTATAAAGTACAGTACAAATGCATCCTTTCTTTATGAGCCCATGAAACAAAATGGTGCCTGTCTTGTTAACAAGTGGATTCTTCTGTACTGAACACAATAAGAGTATGGACCTGATATCCTTTCTCAGAAGGATTTTTGCATTTTAAGGTAAGTCAATTAACTCTGCTTTTGGATGGGTACACCTAAAAGGTTTTCTCTCCTCTGTTCCATACGCATCCTGACATTTTTCATGAAGACTTGCTTCTTGATCACTTATTATAAAGGATTTGCATAACTTGTGACTCTTACAGCAAAAAAAAAAAGAAAAAAAAAAGTTTAACTATGAAGTAATCAGCAGAGAAGTGCACTATTGCTTCACTGTGCTGCTATCACGGTAGGCTGTCTTACAGGAGTTGAATACAATTCTGTGAAACATGGCACACTCCAGGTGGGGAGCCAGCTGAATTTGTGTGCTGTAACTTTTCAAAGATAGTTCAGGTTTGTGTTTCCCCTATTACTTTGTCATGTGGGATATTCATACTGTAGCCTCTTAACTTTGGACACTTTATTTCACAGTGAAAATGTAAAATGAAGAATTTACGAGTATTAGAACTTCAGTAATAGGATTTAAAAAAAATAAGCAGTATTTAATTGCTTATTTAATTTAATAAGGCAGTAAGATTTAAATTTTTCTTATGTCAACACTGGGAACACTTTGCCGAAAGACACCAAAGCCTATGTACTCATGCAATCAAGATACGTAAGTATCCAGGATTTAAGTTTGAACATTGTATTATCTGCTTGTCTTTCAATGTTCTTCACCAACTCTTCAGTAAACTACTATTTAGCATTTTTTTCTGACTTCAAGTTTGTACACTTTTATGCATGAGGCAAGACTGTCTTGAACTGAATTAAACTTTTTGAAATATTTCCTTAAATACTTAAGAGTAGAGAGTTTGTTTTCCCATCTCCAAATTTTGGCGCTTGCCTTTTTGCAAACCTCCTTTATCGAGGAAGAAAAGAGAGGATTGGGTGCATTGCTTGCTGAAAAATCTCATAATGCTTTTGGTAGCTTTAGTCACACACAAGGTGGGGTACTAATTCTCCTAGGTTAACTTTTCTGTTATTTGGCAATGCTAAGACAAGTACTTCTTACCACAAGTAGAGCAAAAAAATCACTAAGTTATATTAACTGCAACATGAGTATAGTTCCAGCATTCAGCTGTTAGTTAACATTTTCTTGCCTACACTAACTTTTGCTTTCCACTGAATGCCTTTAGGATGCACAAAGAACTGAATCAGTTTATTTACCTGACCTTTTTGCTAAAATGGGTGCTGATTTGATGATGTAGAGCTTAAGAACATTTTCTGAGCCTAGAGTTCTGGTATTCCCTACGCTAGAATTTCTCCTTAAAACATTTGAGAGTTGCTTAGGAGGGCTTTATCTCATTCTCATTACTTCTTATATGGCACTAGGAAACCTTTGAGTATCAGGCTGGAAACAGTTGGGGAGCTGCTTAGTGCCAGGACAGTATCAGAAAAGTACCCTTCTTCTCCAAAACATTACAACAAGTTGCCATTTAGGTCCAGAAGGTATTTTAAACTAAACAATAATTACCCATTCTTTTCCATCACCTTTGCTGGATTTTAAATTTTACCAGCTAATATACCGCATAGCTTGCCAAATTTACCATAGGTGTAGTTTAACCCTTAAAGTGCAGGCACATTTTATTCACCTGCAATAAAATCACAGCTGACTTCCAATGTCTTTCATTCATTATCTTCATTAGTTACTCCTGTATACAAAAAAAAAAGGTAACTCATATGGCTGACATGAAAAAAAGGGAGGGGAGGCAAGAGGAGTGGGAAAGGAAAGAAGGGCTGGTCCAGTACAATCCCAGAGTGGATTTCTTAGTAGTGCTAGCACCACTGCTGTTAAAGAGGAGCTTCTCCATCACTCCTTAGCAGAAAATGAATTAAGCCAAGGCTGCTCTCATTGTAAAGGCACCAGTCCATTCCCTAATAAAATGGGAGAAAGTGTTTTGCAAAAATAACTTCATAGTGAAAAGAAGAAGTCTTCAAAACTAAGCTTCAAAAACTAAGCTTCAAAACTAAGCTTCAAAACTAAGAACTGATTTGCTTGTATTTTTCTTCTGGAAAAAAAGGCTGTCTTATTACTAATAGCTTGAGGGCTGCTCCATCATTGCAATCTAGCTCCTTCAATTCAAGTCATCAGGTCACCAAGGTCTGTGCCAGGGTAGAACTGTTCAAGTTGAAAACACTTACCTGGGCATTACCTTGTGTACAGGACGTGATGGAATATATGAGGAGAGATGTCACTATAGTTCAGGTTAACCTTCATTTTTCTAAGCCTTCAGTGAGCTACTGCACTTCTGGGATCAAGGATAAAAGGACTAACATTTTTCTTTTGTCTGTTCATTACTGACAACATCCTAGGAGGCAAAGACTTCAACATAATTTCAAGATGAAATTTTTAGCATGATTATTTTAGGGTGGGTTGCATTTATACAAAAAAATTCTCTGCCTCTATTACCCTGCTTTTATGGGCAGCCAAGATCATGCTGCTTGATGTTATATTAAAATAACCTTTCTGGTAGCCATCTGCTTTTTGCCCTAATATAATTGCTGTGTAGGCAACATAGTTAAAAAGCTGTTAGCATGGAGTCAGCAAGTGATTGCTTTGGGTTTAAATCTTTTTTTTCATGGGGAAATTCCTGAAGTGGAACTGCTGAGCATGATGTTGATACAATTCTTAGTATAAATACTAAGAAAGTAGAAGAACAAAAACTCTTCCACAGTGATGGAAATAATTTCTTCCCCCCCCAAGCATCACACTTAAGCCAAGTAATGCTGAAGCAAGAGAAGAGGAATTAAGCTAATTGACAACTTCTGTGGCTGATTGCACTGCAGAAACCATAAATACTACAGAGCAAACATGAGATTTAGAAACACTGATTGCCAACTGGGGAGTAGTATCAGCAGTAATTGGATTATAAACAGTAGTTGCACAGCACTTTGAAAATCAAACAACTACCTCCTGTGGCTTAATGAAGATTTTTAGATCAATGTAAAAGAAGGCTTTGATTATAGACCCTTAATAAACAGATGCTGGGATGTGAGATGTTACAATTCCTACAGTTGAGTATACAGAAGAGAATATGTATTTTTCACCACTCCTCTGCCAAGTCTGGCTAATCTTCTCATTACATGAGTTTTAAAGCTAAGATATATTTTGTGTTTGAAGATCTCCATGGACAGAAAGGGAGAATTAACACCATAGAGGGGTCAGGTGTACAGCATGGGTTGATAGCTGCAGCAAAGTATCAAAAATCCACCTGTTGATTCCTTGCAATTCCACATTCTAACAGGTACTTCCCCTGTCTGTACATTTTCAGTAGTCTTCTGGTTGCCATAGCAAATAAATGATCATGCTTAGGAAAACCACCTGGTTGTTCATTTCCAGATGCTAAGAAAGGGGCATGTGCACTGTACAATGGTTTGGGAAACTGCACGCTGCCTTTTCTGTAGTGTATTGTCCTTGCTACTGGGAAGTGGGCAAGGACTAGCATCCAGCCTTGCAAATGTGGAACTGGTAACATCCAGGGCTTCATTTCGCTCTGCTACCACATGGCACCAGTAAGCACATGGCAGAACTCTGTTTTCATTAATTACATCTCTTACCATTTATATTGTTACAGTTTGAAAGCACTAGATGCCAGTACATGACTAAGCAGACCTTTGGATACCTTTATGTTCTCATTTTGAAAGGACCTAATAAAGATGGGTTGTTTGCGGGTTGTTTTGTTTGTTTGTTTGTTCTTAACTCCCCCGCCCTTAACATTTCTCAGAGAAAATACTTCCCTTACCCTTCTGCTGAGTCTTCGCTTTTCTGCTCCGTGTTTCTGTCAGAACCACCCATGCACCAACTGTATCATAAGGATATTTCCACGAAAACCTATGGAGAAAAGTCTTACCACTCCTCGTGGAATAGGCTTGATCCACCCTTCAACATTGTGAGTGGTAACTGCCTACTGAGGTGTTTGGTGAAGTCAGTACTGCTCAACCCCACAACATACCGCGTCCTCTCCAGGTTCCCTTGGTTCGTGGTGCTGGAGATGGTGAGACCGTGTCAGCGGTAACAAACACACAAAAGGAAAAGCGTATATAAAAGAGATAGGGCATGGTAAAACAGTGTTGTCTTGATTCTGTTTCTTCCATTAGCTTTCTGACATGCGTGTCTCAAGTACTCTTGCTTTCAAGTCAGCATATCCTTGTAGACACCAGGCTAAGCAAGGGAGGGAGGGAGGAAAGGGCAGAGAGGGGAGCTACCTTGTGGAAGCATGAAATCAGGTGCCATCCCTTCAGAAGCCGTGAAAGCCGAGTTTTTAAGTCATCAATTACAAGGAGGCAGATGTGCGTTTCAGAGAGAAGTGACTTTTATGAGCAGCAAAAATAAAAAGTCTGTGTGAATAGTGCTCTTTTTCTAATCAGTATATTTAATCACTTACCGTCAGTTAAAGTTCAGCTTCGATCCAACTCCAGTTACTTTAATGCTAAGGTCTGCTTTGGAACCTTTCAAACTGCCAGAAGATCTACCGTCTGCTACAGAGCAACTTCCCTCTGTCTTGTAAACTTTCCCAAAAAAAAAGAAAAAGGAAGTTTCAGGTTTCCGTCTAGCCGTACTGATGTAGCATCGAGAAAAACAGCAGAAACTTCTAATCAAAGTCTTCCCTTTACTAATGCTTAGAATGGTGCTGCCTAGAATCCAAAACCTAAAACCAATTCCTGGTATTACGTACATACCTGGGAAGACACCAGCAGAGCAGACCTCTCTCCCATAACTCTTCATGCAGGGAGGTTCTCCAGCTACAGGTTCCACAACTTTGTACCATTTCTCTTGAGCTTCAACCTGAGCACATTTTCAGTTGCTTGTGATTGCAGGACCTGAGCACAGAATGTGCTGGGAGCCTCAGATCCATTGCACTTCTTGCCTTAAATGACACAAAAGAAATACCAAGAAAAATACTACTTTTTTTTTTTTTAATTCTATTTCTTTACTTGCTCTAACTGCAAACTGATGTGCCAAATATATCTGCATGTACAAGGGACCTGCATCTTCTTTTGTTTTTCATTCAAAAATTTTTTTTTTTTTTTCATACCTCTGCTTTATTAGCTTTGTCTTGAGGTCTGTCCCCTGGAATCTTTCTCTCTTTAAATTCCTAATTCTAAGCATCTATCAAAGAGGTAAGGAAAAAGACATAATAATTTCATAAGTAAGTCCCAAGTAAAGCCCTTCCATACTGAGTCCCAAAGAGTAGGTGAAATGAATAGCTTCAGTTATGCTAGTTTATTAATAGCCATGGGATATAGACCTTGTCAGTAAAATGTGTGTTCCATAAATGAAAACAGTATGTGAAATATTTGTTTTTTCCTAGTAAGCTGTACATAGATTTTGTCAAATCCCATACATCACACAGTCTTTCAGTCAGTTCCCGAGAGAAGTGTGAGTCCTGGTGTCCTGCACAATGTTAGGTCTAAACCTCACCTGCAAACTTCCACGTCAAACTAACAACTTCTGCATAAACCAGAACGTACAAGAAAATCGTACAAGTTATCCGAGGCTCCAACATTTCAGATGACATTGCACCACCTATCTGTGGAAGTTGATCCCAAGCTTAATCATTGTTGCTTAAAAATCTCCTTTCTATCTAGACTGGTTTTTGCTTAGCATTAGCTTCCAAACATTGGATTTTACATTTTATACTCTAACAGAGTCATTTATCATATCCGTATTCAAGTGGGTTATCAAAACACAATTTAAATTTCTCTTAACCATCTAAACGTGGCCATTAAAACCACACTGGGGCTTTTTTCCTCTATGTCTGGAATTGTTTCCACAGATCTTTCCTGAAGCTTTCCTAATAAGTTTCAAACTAGCGATATCCTTAAAATCATAGACTAAAATGCTACTGTCACTAATATTCCTCTGCTTATGTATCTAAAGGTTGTATTAACCCTTAGCTAGCCTCACACTGAAAGGCAACTCTTGGTCCTTTTCACTGTCACTTCATCGCTCTGTGTGCATGTGTGTGTCTTGTTTTCCAGATGTGACTAACATCATTCATCATGTGATCTTAATGGGATCTTAATTCCACTATATTTAAATATTAAGGTACGTACAAGTGTTCCAATGTGGTGCCTGTTTGGTCCCTTGTCTCTTCACGTAATTAATAGAACCTACTAGAACGTGAGAATCAAAGCTCGTGGAATATCCCAAATCTGAGCGTAATAAAGCTCCCTTCATTTCAGACACTATCATATCCCTGGTGTCTTTATGTCTTGAAAATCAGCATCTGCAGTAGTATTACAGGCAAAAAGAGTGTAAGCAGTTAACAGCTTTTCCTCGGAATTATCCTTTCCTCTCAGCTCAGGGACAAGACAGAGCCCGGGTCAGTCGGGTGCGAGTTCTGTGCAGGTTACGTAGACGCAGAAATCTGCTTGTTCTCACTTCATTCTTGACAGAAGAGAACCCAGCAGGGGGTTTCTGGGCATCTTCTATTCCAGCAAAAGATGGTTTATCGGTAAAACTTCCCAAGCAAATTTTAAACGTATGGCCCTCTGGGGAGGAGGGGATGACAGCAGAAAGGGAGCTTATATGACCAAGTCTTACATGACCAAAATAAACATGCCTAGATAGATAAATATACTTACTAGAAGGTAATTTTACCAGAAAAAAACAAATTCGACTAAAAGAGAAATTTGGTTACTGATTCATTAAATGGAAATTCATAATGGAAGTTAACAGTGGTTTTGATGCCATCCTTTATCTGACTTAAAATGTGCAACGGCAGCAGGATCAATTTCAAACAAATAGTCTAATTAAGTTTTCATGTACTACACTATAGCAGTTAAGGCTGCAGTCCCCCAAAAAATAGACAGGCATACTGGTACTATTGAATTTCAGTGCATATGGAAATGATTTAGGCTATAATTAACAAAAATGCAGCCATTTCCAGAGGAATATTCTCAGGCAGTTATCAGAGGGTAAGCCAGGCATTACCTCTATTAACCATTAATTTGAGGATGCTCCCCCTCTGCCTCCCCCCTTTCTATGACCAGTACTTTAGTAACTGATAGATGCATCATGTGGTCAAGCAGCTGCTCTCTTGTCTCCCCGACACAAATATGGTCCTGCTTTACATTAATGAGAAAGCAAACTGTGACTGTGACAGGATTCTAAAATGCACAGCAATAAACTTCTGCCCTTCGTGTTACAGGACAGAAAAATAAAGCACAATTTCACCTGCAGAGCTGAGATTGCAAATCTTCAGGTTTGATGTTCTCAGTTATTTTTCATCTGGTGCATCTGAACATACATTTCACATAAGTTTATGAGAAACAAATGTGGAACTACACAAAGCAAACTTTCCTTTTCTAAGACAGCAACTTTACTGTAAGTTGCTTAATCTCTTTCTAGAGCCAAACATTCAAGATAATAATTTTTTTCCATGCATTTTATATTTAAAAAGATACAGAAAATCAAACCTGAAAATGTTAATGCATCCATTGTATGGTTTAAATTCTGGAAGTGCAAAATTTATTTCTATTGAAATAGCCTGTAATATATTGCATGATGTAAAAATGTTTCACAAAACACAGGGTAGTACAACTGTTAGAAGCCTAATTTCTTGCTTTTTGTGACTAACTGCAGAGCTTTTAATGTCAGCTGAGCAGATTTTTTCTTCCCACTTACAAATATTTTTAGAACTGCTTTGAATAAAAATAGCAACTGCCAGCTCTTCCAGGACACATTGAAACACACACCTTAGAGAAATCCTAGTAATAAGAAAGCTAATCCAAGTTGTTGAGCCTGTTTACGTGTTTATTAATGTAACAACGTCAGTGTCCAGAGGAATGGTTGCTCCTAGTGTAAGGCCTCGCTCTGTCCTCTCCTGTCCTGTGACCTCCTCCAACAGAATCACACAACTGCTCAAAGCATTGGCCAAACAGCTGATATTTTGTTGGAACATAAATTAAGTGTCCTATTAAACAACCATCAACAGTAAAACACATGTCTTGGTGTTGTTCGTGTTGATTGTGTCGTATCAAATCGTTTTGTCTGGGCGTTATATAGAAAGTTGGCCATTTATCATTTTCTCAATAGCTGAAGCCATTTTCAGTATCGATCTCACTTTAAAGTACAATTATAATTGGAACCTGTCAAACTGAATTAGTGTCAGTGAAGCTCAGCACTATAATCTGAGTATGAAATTTGGACCTTTTATGTTATCTGCAGCCTCTCTTGTTGGGAGGCGGTTTTAATTTTTTTTTTTTTTTTTTATTCCTGCAGCAATTGCACAATTGTACACTGAATTATACAGATTTAGCATTTTGTCTACCAAGCAGTAAAGAATCCCCTTCTTGATCATTACTTTTTTCTTCCTAATATGACATTTCTATGAAGACAATACCTCATTTAAAGTACTTTAAATTACCATCTTTTGTATTTGTTCTGGACTATACAACGACTATATTTAATTCTGCTGGATGTTGCTTACCCCCGCTTCTGCTCTTGCCAACACATCGATGTCATAGTAATGAAAATATTTAGACAGAAACACTTTTTAATTGAGATAGGAGAATACCTTATAATGGGACTATATCTCAAGCGATTACATATTTTTAGACCTGACAGAAGTTTTGGATTGATTGTTTCAAAGAAAATAACACATGCTTTTAAATAAGCATTGCTTTAAAACCATAATCAAAAAGAATCAGTTATTTGCCAGCCTTCCGGTTACTTCCTGTT
>VZSV01000140.1:1536606-1550391 GCA_013398735.1 Nothocercus julius
TTGCATACACATGAATTCTTATTTAAATGAATTCTGTGAAATTACCATTTCATGTAAATTGCATACATGTGTGTGCCTATTGTGACCACACTAAAATGAGACAGTTAAAAATTAATTTCCTGTCACATAGTTTGTATTAACGTATCCTTTCTGCAAAGGCAGGAACACCTTATTTTCATCATGCTGTATCTGGCCAGATATCTACAATTTAAATAAACCCAGAGAACAGTAGATTGCAGATTCAAAGTAATGCTTTGATTTAGTACTTCCCATAATGAAGTGCCTGAAGTAGTAGTTTCCAGAATCCAAAGCTCTATAATTCTGAAACCATAAAAAAGGATTTGAGAAACAAAAAAGAAGAGGCAAGAAGCTACAAGGGAAAGAGAATATTTGCTATTCACAACAAATGATATGTGCTTCAATAAAGCATGCAAACATTTATGTGAATGACAAAAAGGAGTTTGCCTTCTTAAAGTTAAGACTTAAATGTTGCATGTAGAGGCAGGGAAAAAAAAAGATTCGGGGAAAAAAAAAAAAGAGTCTCCCATGAGCTCAGTTGAAAGCAAAAGCCATCTTCTGTTTACTTTTTTTTGCTATTGCTCCCAAAAGGCAATGTTGTAATTGCAAGCACAGTTGGCAAATAAAAAAAAATATTACTACTACCTGCATGTCTTCTCTCGCTGTCTTGCGTAACTGTATGTGCGTGCCTGGAAGTCTCACAGCAGGATCTGCAATCCATAACTAGGAGCAATCTGGAGAGCAAAATATACACGGTTTCTAATACTGACTGTCAGGTTTAAAGTAATACTTTCCTGATGTGGAATCACCAGACCATCTGCAGATAAGTTCCTTGCTATTATTTACTACCCTCTTCTCAGACACTTCATTACTAGATTGCTGTTCATTTACCATTCTGTCTGTAGTTTTTAGTCTGTGCTCATTCCTTTTTTTTATTATTTATTTTTTTCCCTTAAGTAACGAAGAGCATTCACCACATAAATAACAAAGGGACCGGTTAGAGCCGCTCTTTGCGCTGCGGGAGGAGGGCAGCAAGCAGGGAGGCGGCGGCAGAGCCGGCTGTGCCCGCTGCCCGCTCACCTCGCGGCGGCCCCGGCGCTCCAGAAACCCCCTCTCCTGCATTTTCCTCTTCTCTGCTGCAGCTTCTCTGAGCCAAGAGGACTATTTTCAGCAGAAACCCTTAAAATAAGACCAGGCTGATCCAGACATCACTTACTGCACAGGTTTTCCCTTTCCCACTCGGAGCAGTTAGCAGACTAGACAAAAGCAGCTTTGCAGCAGCAATTTTCCACCGTGCTGGTGCCTTTAGCAGAACTATCTGAAGTGCTCCCGTTGGGTCTGTGGTAACTGCTCATAGAACAAATGATGTTCTAGCAACTAAATACTGACATAGGTTGAACACACTATGTTTGAGCAAACCTGAGTGTATCCGTTGTCCATAGTCCAGTAGTATTAAGTATTTTTGCTGTCACAAGGCAAAGGTGGTTTTTTATTTTTTGCTTTGTGGGACAGTGAAGGTTACAAGACTGGGCCGTGACCATTATTTTTTCTTTCTGTGCGTTCCACAAGGCAGCCCTTGTCTCCCAATGGTAAGGTGTTTTATTTTAAACTCCGTGTGTAATTGAAGGAGCAATAACTTCCATGTATTTCTCCTCACTGGGGCAGCTGCAAGGCAAAAGTCCCCATCTCTCAATCCTATATTGTGATAAAGTTCCTAAAGAAGTTAACCACAGGAACTAACCTGAACATGAGGTACATGTTAAATGCGGGGGAAAAAAATCACCTTTTTAAGTCAAAGGTCCAATTCATACCGTTATTAACGCAACCCTGGAGCTACAAGTTCAGCATTTTTCTAATGATCTTTGGCACTTAGCAGCATTTTGGATGAATTCAGGCAACGCTTTTATTCTAACATGAGTCCTGCAACACATGGTGTAACGATTTATTCCTTGGTGAGCAAGAAACAAGGCAAAGGGAGGCTAAGCAACTTGTCCAGAACAGGAAACAGTTTTATCTAACATAAGCATTGGTGCCCTGTGTGCTGTTCTTGGAAACCTCCACCACCCCCATTGATCCAATTTGGGGAACTGGGGGACAGGAAATGCCGAAGAATCCAAACACCATTTTTAAGAAGGAATAATAAAAGCAACACTAAAAAACAGCATTGTTGGTAATGATGGATTTGAAATTGCAACACATTGCTTTAGGATATAATCCAAACATCATCCAAATATCACTCAAGAGGGCAAACTTTGGCCTCTTCAGAGACCTATTTGGAGTAATCTGACAGGATAGGGCCCTAGTAGAAAAGGGGGTCCAAAAGAGCTGGTCAGTATTCAAGCATCGCTTCCTCCCAGCTCAAGATTGATGCATCCCCATGAGTAAGAAGTCTAGCAGAGGGGACAGAAGATCTTCATGGATGAGCAAGGAGCTCCTGGCAAAACTCAGAAGAAGGAAGTGTACAGCATGTGGGAAGAGGGACAGGCCCCTTGGGAGGAATGCCGTTGGGGAACGCAGGCATGCAACGAGGAACGCTAAGGTGCATTTCAGATTAAAACTGGCAAGGAATGTCAAGGACAACAAGGACTTCTTCAAATACATCAGAAGAAAAAGGCGGATGAGAAAATGTGGCACCACTGCTGAATAGGGTGAGCCGTCCGCTTACAAAAGATACAAAGAAGGCAGAGTTGCTAAAACCCTTCTTTGCTTCAGTGTTTACTAAGGCCAGCCCTCCGGAATCCCAGACCCTGGAGACAAGAGAGGAAGTCTGGAGAAAGAGGACCTGTCCTTAGTTGAGGAAGATGCTGTCAGAGATCATTTAGGCAAGCGTGACACCCACAAATCCATGGGCCCTGATGGGATGCACCCCAGAGTGTTGCAGGAGGTGGCAGATGTGATCGCTAAGCTGCTCTCCATCATCTTTGAAAGGTCATGGAGAACAGGGGAGGTGCCTGAGGAATAAAAGAAAGCCAATGTCACACCCGTCTTCCAAAAGGATGAGGACCTAGGCAACTACAGGCCAGTCAGCTTCACCTCCATCCCTGGAAAAGCAATAGAATGCCTCATCCTGGAAGTCGTCTGTAAGCATGTGGAGGAAAAGAAGGTGACCAGGAGCAGTCAGCATGAATTCATTAAGGGTAAATCCTGCTTAACCAATCTGGCAGCCTTCTATGATGGAATGGCTGGCTGGGTAGGTGAAGGGAGAGCAGTGGATCTTGTCCACCCTGACTTCAGGAAGGCTTTTGAGACTGTCGACCGTAACATCCTTATAGACAAGCTCAGGAAGTGTGGGTTGGATGAGTGAACTGTGAGGTAGACTGAGAACTGGCCGGATGGCAGAGCCCAGAGGGTGGTGATCAGGGGCGCAGAGTCTAGTTGGAGGGCTGTGGTTAGCAGTGTCCCCCAGGGTCAGTACTGGGGCTGAAGGCTTGAGCTGCTGGGGAGCACCTGCGGGACGGCAGACTGACCGTGAGGCAGCAGTGTGCCCCTCTGGCCAAGAAGGCCAACGGTACCCTGGACCCCAAGCCTGCAGGTCAAGGGAGGACAAAGCTCCCCACTCCCGCTGTGCTCAGCCCTGCTGAGGCCACGTCTGCAGTACTGTGTGCAGTTCTGGGCTCCCCAGTACAAGAGGGACGTGGAGCTGCCGGAGAGAGTCCAGTGCAGGGCTATGAAGACAAATGGGGGACCAGAGCATCCCTCCTAAGGGCTGAGGCTGAGAGAGGCCTGCTTAGCCTAAAGAAGTGAGGGCTGAGAGCTGACCTGATCACTGTGCACAAATACCTTCAGGAAGGGAGTCAAGAGAATGGGGCCAGACTATCTTCAGGGCAGTGCTGCAAAACCTTGGACATCTGCAACTTCTTATCTCTGTGCTCTGGGTTTAACCCAGGCGAAGCAGACATGAGACACTCGTGTTCGGTTCCTTACTGTGCTACAGATTTCCTGCACGACCCCAGACAACTCCCTGTCTCACAGTTTCCCATCTGAAAAATAGCACTCTTCCAACCCCTAGCAAAGGTAATGTGAAAAGAAAGGTGACACTCTGCTTACATGCTGTGCTGAGGAGAGGCAGGTATTCCCATATGACACAGCAGCGAAGAATGACGGGCTCTGGCTTGCTGCCACTTGCTCCAGATGACCATCAGATTGTGAGAAATGATCTTCATGTCTGAGCAGTTACACCAGTTCAGGTATTGCAGGAGGCAAGAGACGCTTCCAGCTAGGAATGAACTGACAAAAAAAGACATATGTATATATAACATACATTTTGGAGACCCTAAAGCAGCAGTACCCTGTCTCCTCTCGGCACACTCACCCTCAGGTGTAAATGGAGCAGCTGAAACAACGAAAGCCTTGCAGTGGCAGGCGCCGAGCACCAAAGCCCTGCTGCTACCCGCAGAAGCACCCAAATACCCAAACCTCAACAAGCCAGCAAGGCACGGGGGAGATGGCATCTACTCGGTAACCCTCCCCAAAACACGTCTGTCACGCATAACAAAAAAGACTGAGCTGTGCAGGAGCTGCGCTTGGTCAGGTCTTGTCATTTTACTGTCACTTTTGCCCCCTCTTCCGCAGCGCTATGTTCAAGGATGCTTGGGGATCAAAGGTGTCAACGCGTCTGGGCCCCACGGCAGCCCCACGGCTTCACACTGACGGGCTGTGGCCAGCAGCGGGAATTGCTGAGGATGGAAGAGAACAGAGAGGGTTTCTTTACGCGCTCTTTTCACCTTGGGTTGTGAGACAGAAGTAGCACTGCTAACAGAAATGTGAACATGCTGTCTGGCAGCTCAGCAAGACCATCTTTCGAGTTCATTTCAAGTTCTCATCTAACTGTCTCACACCAAAAGGCAAGATCTGCCTTTCTTCTCCCTACCAGAGGGATTTTGAAGGCAGATGGGGGCACAGTCTGGCAAGGAGGAAAACAATTAGGAAAATACAAGAGATGTTCAAGCTGGATGAAGTCCCAGAGATGGAGCTTTGTCTATGGAGAGGCCAAAGTGGGTCACAGTAGAAACCGCATAGGAGAAAGCTGATAAATGATTTTAGCTTCCGAAATTTAAGAGCATGGGCTCCTTCACTTCAGAGAAGTGGAACTAAGATGCCTCCCTTGCATTTTACCCGAGACGCAGATATTCTGAGCTTTCCAGAATGAAATGCATACCCAGCTAGGAACAAAAGCCGCGCTGGTGAGCGCATCGCCCGCCGGGCGAGTTCAGCGGGACAGAGGAGGTATTTACCTTCTCTCATTCCTGTCCACTCAAAAGCTGATCAAAGGAGAGAGTTTGCCACATGGCGCCACGACCTGTTCTATACACTGTCTTTCCTGTATCCTGGCACATCATGGAATTTGAAAGGAAGGATAGAAAAAAGTTGCCCGTAGTATTTCTAGAGCATCAACACATCTACTCACTTACCTTGGTGAAATGGAAAGGGATTAAAAGAGCAGATGTAGTGTGAAAGGAAACCTTATCAGAGGGATCTGCCATTCACGGTGATTTATTGAAGCCGAAGGCATTTTTTGGCACAATATTATTCTTCTTAACTTAGAGCAGCAGTCCCGGAGAAGGCTGGGTCAGTAAAGTCCACAGCGTGTGATTTTTTTGTCTCTTCCTTAAACAAACACCGGCGTGGGAGCTGTTTCCCCACCCGCTGTTAGGCTGCAGGCCACAGTCTTCGGCAGTAGCACAGGGGCTCCCCTGAGGTTCTCTAACCCGAGCTGTTTACTAAAACACGGGCTTTGAGAGGGGGAACGCTGTGTCCCGGCGCCCGCGGGGCCGGCCGGGAGCGGCGGCGGCAGCAGGGGCGCACAGAGCAGGCAAGCGGAGCTGGGCACGTCCCGCTGCCATCTCCGAAGTCCGAAGGATGGACTCTCTGAAGGATGACACCGGTAAGAGCGCTATCAAGAGGGAAAGAAAAAAAAAACCCAAAAGACAAAAACAACAGCGACAGACCAAACCCCACCTTCCTTAACCCAGGGCCTCTACAAAACCACTGGTGCCAAACCCTTTTGCAGTTGAGGATGGAGGGGAAGGACGATAAAAGCAGCCTTGCCGGGCACAGAAGCAGCGTCCCCAGCTCCGCGCTCAGGGACCATCCCCTCCGCGCACGCCGGGCCTCCCTCCAGCTCTCCCCACGCAGCCCCCATCCCTCCCAGGCCCTCTGCCCAGCCAGCGAGGAAGAGAAACAGCATCAGCCCTTGGGGAGCTGCCGCCAGAGGCACCTGCGGGCAGGGCAGGGCAGGGCAGGGCAGGGCAGGGCAGGGCACGTTCACAGTCGAGCAAGGGGACGCAAAGCCCGGACCACCACCCGGGGAAAAATAAAATACACAGATTATCCGTATCCGTAGAAGTATCCACCAGGAGTAGCAGGCTCCGACATGGAGGAGAAGGCACTTGGCGTGTTTTACAGATTTGGAAAACTAACCGGACTAGCAGCTCCGCGGCTGCCAGCTGTGAAGCTCACGCTTCGCCCTGCACCTTTTTCTGCCCAGCTACGTTTCTTTCACACCGCGTGCTTGAAAATTGAGGGGAAAAAAACCCACCCGTGTCCCCAAAGCCTCTTCGACGCCGCGCTACCAGAGAAGCCCCCGCTGCGCTGCGCGCCCGGGCGCCCGCCGAGGAGTCGTCCCGTCGCGGCCCCGTCGCGGCCGCTCCGTGAGGAGCGGTCAGAGGGCCGGGCTGCCCGCAAGGGCGCTCACGCCCGCAGACCACGGAGCGCTAGGGGAGACGCAGCCTCCCAGCTCGCCCCCAGTTAAGCACGGGAACGGCTAAGTCCCGCCACGGCAATTCAAACAAGCAAACAAACAAAAAATCCCGAAATAAGCAGCTGAAATGAGCAAGTGGCTTTGAAAATAAAACCCTCGGGCTTCACGGGCATGAATACTGTTGACTGCAAAAAGCAGCAACTCTCCTCGTTTACCGAACGAGACTCTCCCTCCGCGTATTTGTTGGGGCTGCCACAGGGCCTGAACTCTCAATGCACGTGACCTGGGAGTTTGGTCAATATAATCCCCTTCTGCTGCTTAGTTCGTCAGGAACAGAGCATAGATCCCTACGAACAGGGACACCCTAACCCTGCTCCATCTAATTTAACACAAGCTGCTGCAGAACTGCGCTGCTCGCGGAGGTCACGTGCAATAGCGCACAGCGCTAACGCGGAGCGGCGCTTCCTCTCCCGCCACCGTTCTCACAGGCACCCCGACCCATTCGCTCTTCCGCACCGACACGGGGCCTCCTGGATGCGACGCTGCTTTGATCTGCAGCTCAGGATGCTGATTCACGTGCGGATGGAACCCGAGTTATGGCCCTACTATCCTGCTGCGCGTCTCGGGCGCTAAGCGGCACCGAACAGGCCGCCAGAGCTCCCCAGCACCGCCCTGGCACCGCGCGCTGGATCCCGTTACGGCACTAGATGCTATAGCAGTTTGGGGGAGAAAAGGGGAGCAGCCAACTAGAAACAGCTCTGCACTTGAGCGCCACCGTTCCAGGTAACGTAGCTTGAGTCACGCATCCAAAACCAAACAAGTATAAAAATCCAGGCTTTTGTTGTAGCCGTTGCCAAGTACTTCTTCCAAAACAAGATCCTTCGGGCTACAGCTGTGTATTTTGTCACCCGAATGCCCAAGAGCAGCCACGCAACTCACCTTCTGCCTGTGCCAACACCTCCCCCGAGTGACGGCAGCAGCAGCAGCGTTCCTGGCCTGAGCTGTAACAGCGCAGAGGCCGTGGCCGGTTCGCGGTAACGTTTGTCGGGAGCGCTCATCCCTCCCGTGGCGCCGGCTGACCCAGCGGCGGGGCGGCCGGGAGGCTCTGGCACGCGCGGAGCGGCTGCCGGCGCTCCCACCGCATCCGCGCTGTCCAGCTGCCGCGCACGCGGGGAGCCGGGCGCGGACAGCACTCGGCTCTTTGCTCTCGGATCTCCCCACCCTCCGAGCACCCGCGGAGACGTCCCAGGGCGGAGAGCCGCATCCCGCCGGCCTCCGCTCCTCTCACCCTCACCCGCGGCCTCTGCATCCAGAGAGGGAAAACAACGAGGGACTTGGAGTTTTCATGGTATTTTATTTACAGGCCGCACAATACATTTTATATACAGATGGCTTAAAATAACAAGGAGTAAGCAAGCCAAAGCGTAACAGTTTTGATTAAATTAGGCTGTCTTGAAAGAGCTCCTGCAATAATGTATTCTTCACCCTGATAAGCAAAAGTTAGTTTGATTTTAAGGTCAAGGTCATTTAATTTCTAAACACAGAATCAAATCACTTCTCCGGTAATTCTTTTCCTTACTGACACACCTCTGGGTCTGAGGAACGTCCCAAACGTATCGGAAAGTGAAACAGCCGATGCACCTCCCCGTGTACAAAACGGTGAAACAGACAATAGAACGGAGAAACGGACGCAACCCACGCGAGCGCTTAATACGAAGTCAAGAACGCAAGCAGCACACGGGAGATTTTCCTCTATTAGAAACAGAATTCATGGTCTGAGATCTAATTTGCCTGCAGAAAAGAGGTATCCTATGTTATCTCAATACTTCATTTTTTTTTTTTTTTTTTACTGCAGTTACCAATTCAACCGATCCAACTACAAGCCAATCAAAAGCAAAACTGCTCCAGTCACAGGTACCAAGGAAAAGGAGAGCACCCAAGACCTCGAGAACTTACATTACAGCACTTGTCACCTCTGCTTATATAAAGCATCTTATGCTACCCTGGTAAGAAGGAAATTCAACATAGACCATGTTTTATGGAAACATAATAAAAAAGTTTGCCATTTTAAAATGCTCTTTGAAGAAATTATATTAACACTTAAAAACACAGGTATTTTTACACCCAGCCTCACCATTCCTTCTGTTCAAGACAATGACGACTATTGGAGATCCAGGATAAACCCTTTTTCCTTGTCCTTTCGTTGAATTGTAGGTACAATTGTAGGTATATTGTAGGTAGCCTATATGTTTTAAGTCACAGTCACACCAGTCCAAATGGATTTTTTTTCCCCTCTCAGCATGGCTAAGGACCACATAATATAAATAATGAAGCACTCACTACTTGGTAGTCCATGATTACAGTATTTCGCTATGGTTAATCAGAAACACGAGCACACAACACTTACTTTCGGATGCCGCGTCCAGGTTTCGGTAGCACACTTTGGAAACGCAGCGCAGGGAGCCTAAAACCCGCGCAAGAGGGAAGGGGACGGCAGGACCACACGGGGACGTCGCGCTGCGCAGGACGCTGGCTGCGGGAAACGCCAAGGCCGGCATGGAGCCGCTCTGCCGAGCGGGATTTGCTCGGTAAACACCAAGAGGGCAAAACTCTGCACTGACCTAAGCACCTCGGAGTGCGGCTGGAGTTCACGAGCTGCGCTGGACCGCAGCGCGCAGGCAGCCTCCTCGGCCCCCAACGGCGCCGCCGCCGCAGGCCGAGAGCGTCCCAAGTTCAAGGCTAGCAGGAATCCTTGGGCTAAACCTGAAGGACGTCTCTGCTCCAGTAGCAGCAGCAGCAGGAGCGCGCGGGCGCCGAGGCGGAGGCCCGGCCGCCCGCGGAGGCCGCGCGCTCGACACGGCTGCTCGGGGCACCTCGAGGCGGCGCTCCGTGTCAGCGAAAGGGTGCCACACTGGAGCCCGCTCCGCCGGTAGTAAAACTGTACTGTCGGGTTTTTTACATATTCAGAGGAGGAGATTGGTTTCTCTGCATGAAATGAGCTGACCTAAATGATCTGAAGTTACCTCCAAATGGGAGGCAGTAGAAGAAGTCCTACCTTCCTCACGCTCTGTACTGCAAGTCAAATCATTTGGTTCCTATTCTTCGGGACCTACTTTTCACCTGGACTTACCTCTTTTTTAATGAAGTGTCACCTGCCTTCACATTTGCAGTGCAGCAGAGTAACAACAAACTGCACATTTGGAGTGACAACAACTTTAAGGGCTTTGAAAGACTTCTGCTAGATTTGGAAAACCATGCTTGATTTATCTGAATTTTTTTTTTTCTCCCATAGCTGACACTGTTCCTAAGTGACACTAACAATAATTTTTACCAGCAGAAAAATCCTAAGGTGTTCTTACTCCAGAGAAGCCTCTCAGCGCACGGCCACTCACCTAGGGGTTTTGCTTCCCTTGGGACAGGCTGTTCCGGTCTCAAGCTTTCCGTGCGGGTTGGCTTCGTGCTCAGGGATCAGGATTCTCCCCTGCGCCTCGCGAGGGCAACGGCCGCGTTCTCCGGGAAGCCTCAGGCCACGGGACTCTGGGTCCCTGCCTCGCCACGCGCTCCGGAGCCGCCTGGAGCGAAGGGAGCTCATCGCGCCCGCAGCCGCGTGGTCGGCCCTACGTGAGAACCGGGATTTTAAACCAGGACAAAAAGGAAACCCCAACAACTTTGGCTTCTATTCTGAAAATCCCAAAAGTCACTGACAAGACTACATTTGTAATAGTGTAAGTAGAAATTTTACTTTTTAAAAAGTAATAATTAAACACTCAGTTACATAAGGTACCGATTTGTCAACTGGATAATCAGTTGGAAAATTGTTTCCAATATGGGCTTTAAAACATTCTTTTACGTACATGCAAAATATAACCATACCTCCTCTCTGCAGGAGAGAGACCACTTCTTGTCAAAGGAAAAAAAAAAAAAAAAGAAAAAACATGCTGGAAGTTACGATTAATATGAGGAGTGGTTCTTGGTTGAGAGTTTTAACTACAGTCATCTTATCTGCTGCTCAAAGCGCCTCAATTGCAAAATTAAAACTTTCTGTGGAACAGCAGGTATAAAAATGGTTAGTTGGCACAATCACAGTTTACAGAGAATTGTCACTACTGTAAAATGTTCTGCGGTTGCTTTTAAATACTGGTCATTTTTCCTTTGGTTACTTTCCGTTTCGCAGTATTTGTGCTAAAAAGACGACAGTGTCAGCTTTTCACACACAGTCACTGCTGTTGACATTTAAGAAGAAAAAAAAAAAAAAAAAAAAAAAAAAGAAAATAACAAACTATTTCATCACTTGGTAAGGACATATAAAGTATAGCTTATTTGGCAGAGGAACTAAAACAATTAATACAGCTCCAGGCAGGAGCTGAGGACAAGACTCGTCTCTTCATTTTTCTCCTCACTTTCATGGTTTCTTAAGAAGTCTGATTTGGAAATTGTCATTTCATCAGGACAAGATTCGGTCTCGAAATCACCGGCCCCCCTGAAGTAAACAGTACGAGGTTACGACCTACTTGAGTTGCCTACTATTATTTGAATTTTCATTTTAACTACCTAGTTTTAGGTATTAATTTTCATATCAACCTATGAAGTACTTTCAAATTGTTGCAGACCTTAAGCTTACATGTTAAGGCACTTACCATTCAAGTAAAACAGTTTCTATATAAACAAGCCTGGGAGATGGAGAGAACATTTTACCAGAACATCCATTCTCTCTTTTTTTTTTTTTAAATCTTTTTGAAAGAAAAGGAAAATAACATTGACCAAATATTTATAAAATTTTGCATCAAGAGAAAGGTTGTGTTTTATTATCTGAAATGAGCACAAAGTACACCTTCCACAATAACACTGAAAGCAGTGCAAAGACTGACAGTGACCTTTGACTAAAGGTAGTTCTGTAAAAAGAAAAATACCAAATAAATCAGTGCCCTGCTTTGATTGTTGTAAAATTTTTCTTTACATAAAAGTTGGTCCAAACTTACAAAAAAAGCACAAATGTGCATAGTTCAGAAGATCTGAAAGAGTGCCATAAAAAGCTGATGTCCCTAAATTTAGCATCCACTTAAAACTGCCAAAATACAAAATAAAATTCCGAACTAGTTTGTGAACATGTACAATCAATTTATCTAGTTTTCAGACAGCATGAGTTTTAAGCATCTTTAATTTTTCCTACTGTATGCAAGACCCTTTTCCACATAAAAATAAAGCTGTTGAATTAACATTATTCAAGTCTGTTGAAGTGCTGCTTTAAACTGCAGCTAGAAAACAAAAAAAAACAAACAAACAAAAAAAAGTTTTTCCAGATAAAAATGATGTGCCTGAGGAAAAACAGATACTCAATAGGGCAATCCTCTGCCTCGCCCTCTCACCGCAGACGTGCTAATGTGTCCCCTGTATCCTTGGGAAAAGCCGGGTCCTTGGGCAGGAGAAGTCCAAGTCTGTCCATGCACGTGGCCGAGGCCCGCAGGGTTTTCCTGCAAGTTACTTCCATAGCTGTAGTTGTGCATCTTGGCGGGCAGCGAATGGGAGCTCTCGGGCCCCGCGGAGGCGTCGCCGCTGTTGCCCAGGACCGGGATGGGGCCGTGGCTGTACTCAAACCTGTGGTCTTTGTCCCCGCTGAAGAGCATGGGAGCAGTGTTGAGGTAAATGTCCCCGTACGCGGTTACCGAGCTGGGGAAGGACTCTGCAAAGGCCGGCGGAGGGGGCGCGCCGCCGGCGTGAGATGAAGCAGTACTGTAGTTCTCCAAGGGCTGGATATCCGAGCTCCCAAGGAAGCTCCTCCTTTCCAACGCTCCCGACGATCCGCTTCCTATTCCGTCGCTGCCGCCGTAGCGGGCGGAGGAGAAGGAAGACGATCCGAAGTTTTCCTTGTAGTCTGGGCCTGCCCCGTAGGCGTCCCGGGCCTGGTAATCCACGCTCGCCTGCGCTGGCTCCTCTGCCGTGGCCTGAGCTTGGTGCTGAGCGAGCAGCTGCAGAAGAGCTGCCTTCACTCCTGCATGAGGGTCTGTTCCTGAAGAGTTACTTATAGGCAAATGCTGGTTCTCTGTCCGATAATCAAGGTCTTCGTCGGTGAGAGGGGGAGGCTCCGGCGGCTCCGGGGGGCGCTGGTCCGGGGGCAGGATGCGCGGGCGCTCCTGCTCGGGCGTACGGCTCAGGAGCCTCAGCTCGGGCGGCCTCGCCAGCTCCTCCGGACCTACACACACAAGAGAGAGAGGCTCTGGAACAAAAACCTGCTGTAAGGAGCCCAGAACGGAGAGGACTCTTCCACCAGCGCTACCGGGGTCTGCCGTTCCCTTGCAGGTAGCTAGTTAGTTAAGCTTGGAGGTAGCTGGGCAGATTACTGTGGAGAAGGCAACAACTTGTTTTTTTCATCCCGGAAAAGTGAGGCCAGCTTCTCCTTCAAATAAAACAACCCAAGCAGTCTAACGTTACAGTCCCTATAAAAAAAAAATCTACTGGAATGACAGACGCACTAGAAAGTTCAAAAAGGGAGCAGAAAAGACATGGAGAAAAACACCCCCTTGGAAAGATCCCAAGAAAGGGACTGGTGGTCACCCTAGCAGGGAACACCAGAAATCAAGGTTAGAAACAAAGCAAAACAACAAACCCCTCTGTATCGCACCCAAACACAACCCTAAAAACAAAACAAACAAAACCCAACAAAAAAACCACCCAAACGCTCTTCAAAATACTGAACAGCTACAAACAACACAGAGCAAAAGATAAACGATAATGGAATACGGCTGAGAGACCAAGAGAATCAAAAGGTCCAAACTTTGAGAAGCATAAAATGCCCTAGCTCAAAACAGGCTTTATCCAACATTGGGGTCAAAACTGGTAAACTGAACCGAGGAAACCTCTAGAGAAACCAGGCTCTTCTATCAACACCATCACGGTCCTGAACAAAACCCCTTTTTTCCTCGGAAAAGCTACAGGCGCCTCTTGCAGCAGGAACCACCCCGCGCTATTCCGCGCCGCGCCTGTTCGGCCGAGGCACCAATTCCGCCCAGGCGCTGGCGGCCGCCGCGCCGGAAGGCAGGGCGGCTCGTGCCTGCGCCGCGCTGAGGTGC
>VZSV01000140.1:1575036-1585558 GCA_013398735.1 Nothocercus julius
AGAGGGAGACAGAGGGAGACAGAGGGAGACAGAGGGAGACAGAGGGAGACAGAGGGAGACAGAGGGAGACAGAGGGAGACAGAGGGAGACAGAGGGAGACGGCTTTTCACAATGAAAAAAACCCCAAGACATAACTGACAGAACAAAGAGGTGATGAAAGCATATCGAAACAAGGCCTTTTTTGCAATAATTTTTTCTGCCACTGATAAAATGGCTTGATAAACTTTGCCTACAAGGTATGCAAATTGGAATATATCTACCAAATTGCCCTTTGTTTTAAATTAATTCCTGCTTTAAAGTAAATCTTGTTTCCTTTAATTGGCATCTCACACAAAACTCTCAGACAAAAACGGTATGAAGCAAAGACGGCTTCCACAAGGTGCAGTCTTTCCTACTCCCGATCCACTAACTCAGCTCCAGAGGCTCAGGAACATGAGCACCAAGTAACTAGCATTACTACCAAGCAAACAAAAGGGAGAAGCAAAGGAAGGGCTGCTGACAGCAGACCTGGCCACAAGCACTAACCCTTCAGCTTGTGCCTGCTAGAGCCAAACACACACATCCACAATCGTCCCTGTGCCACCTCACTGGGATAAAGCATTTTAAATAAATATATCCAGAGCAAAGTAGAGTAAGTTTTTACAGTACATTCAATAGTTCCCTTCCTCCCTCCCCCCCCGCCCCAACAACTGCTAAGCAGATACATACACAAAACAGAATGCAAACTACGAGTCATGCATTCCCACCCCAAAGCTTGTGTATTATCTATCTTCCTTGGAAAGGGGGGATCGCAAAGGGAAAGAGCACAGGGGCTCAGCACAGTGGCCCCACATCTGTCCTCAGGCATGCACATCTACACAAGCAGTTGCGCTGCCTGCAGGACAGCACCATAAACTTCTCTGTTTGCAACTAACTGTGGCAGTGTGCGGAGTAAGTTTTGCTAATGGTTGGCCTAGGAAAAATAAATCTTATCCTTTCTATTGGTGTTATGGGTGCTTTTGAGCTCGCATCCCAAAATGGTCAGGGCAAAACAGACATGTTTTTCTTCTTCTTTACAGTGCTGTTAAAATTTTTGAGATAAGTCAGATGCTCAAAACAGTGCAACATATAAGACTATATAACTAAAAACTATTTAATACAGCTCAGCATATGGGATAAAGTGGTACAAAAGCAAGCCACTTTTGGTTTGCATGTTGCCATCTTATAAAGCATCTTTAAAAGAGATTTTAAACACAGAACATTCCCAATATTTACTTAACTATCAGAATATTACATTTGCTGCACTTTATTAAGATACCACTAAAAAAAACCTTAGAGTGAATAAGCAGATTAGTAATGGCCGTGGATGAGAGGCATACAGAGTCAACTTTACTTCTGTCAGTTAGAGGAACATATATGGGAAGAAGTATTCTCGTACCTGACTTGTACATAAGAGATTTCAGCAGTGTTTTGTAAGAGCTATAACCCACAGTGAAATTAAGCAAATAGCATAAATTAAGCAAAAACATTCACGAGAGAGCAAAACACTTTACTTTCACTGGAAACTGTGCTTGAAGAAGATGTACCACTGTCACCTTTGTAGTTTGTCCCTTCCTAATCCAAGCATCTTCCTACTGAGCTGGCAGTAGTTGACCATGAAAACTCCTGCATTTCCCACTTGCATTCTTCCTTGTGTAGACTAGAAATTGGCCACAACTTCTCATCTAAAAAAGCCCACCTTATAACGAGCTACTTTTGTTGGAGAAATACAGAATGCAGCATCCTGAAAAAAAAAAAAAAAAACCCAAACTATCTTTTTGCAGCCAAGTCACAATAGCACAGTCATATTTTCTTGCTACTGCTTTTGAGACTACCAGAAACAAATTCTATTCCAGTATCTTTAGCAAAGGCTTCTCCTTTGCAGGACTTACTAAAAACATATTTAATAAGCTGTTAAATATGAACGTGAAAATAAATCGAAAGCAATATCAAAAGTACAAATATTGGACAGAATAGTCCAAGATTATTGGACAGAAAAGTACAAAAATTGGACAGAGAGCATGTTATATTTGAAAGTAATGAGACATACAGATTGGAATGCACTCCGAAAAACCCTTTCAATTCAATTCTCAATATGGCAGCAAACAGAAAGGCAGGCAGTCTATCAGGAAGACATTAAGCACAAAGTCAAGGCTCAGTGGGATCTCATTAGCCAGGCAGCTTAAGCCTAATGAAAACTCAGGACAAAGAGGCTGCTCACCACTGAACCTGCACATACCTAGGAAGACTGTTTTGATCGATATTTCCTACTCGAACCTCTCAATAAAGCTCCCCCCCTTCCCTCCTTCAAAAGCACGCCTGTGCTGTAAATCCTTCATGGTTTTATCTTCTCAAAGATCCTAGAAAAAGAACCCAATTCCTGCCTAACTTTAACTGCCATCTTCTGACTCACAGTGTCAGCTGATGTTTCTGCTGACTCAGCAGTACAGACACAGTTTTCTACCCAGGTTTTTGCTGGGCATTCCCTGCAATACCTCGGGAAGGGAGAACAGGGAAGCAGCAGGGCTAACACATTCCAAACATGCTCCTCAGCCCAATCACGCATCAGAGTGTCCACAGGACACTAAAATACCATGAAATTATAGGTTTGTAAGATTTGTAATTAAAAGAAAACAGCCCCCATAGACGAAGTGACCATTCCAATATTAAAAGCAGTAAGCAGCCACACTGTGTAACTTCCATACCATATGCTTGATTCTCTAGCTGAAGAGGCTGCTGTAACTCAAAGAAGCCAGGCTTAACATTGAAAGAACAAAAAGAGCAAAAATCTTGCTTTCATTCATCCTTCTAGCCTTCAAGGCACACACACTCTCATTCTGAAATACTGAAACATCATTCAAACAGAAATGAGGCCGGTAATAAAAAATGTCTCTTCAAATATTACGATATTACAAGGGAAGTAAAAGGTTAAAACCCTCCAATGTAAGATCTTCCCATTGTTGCTGCCCTCCCTAAGCTATGTGTGACAAGAAGTCACATATAGAACAGCAGATCTCTTCTAAAAAAAAAAAAAAACCTGCAATCGAGCAACAGAAGGAAACCTTTTACTTCACAGAATATCCACAAAAAAAAAAGTTTGTATGAGCAGAAGATAGCATTGAGTTAAGTAAAGGACTTCTAACAGTAACCAAATCCCATTATATCCCCTTGCTGAAGGTCACAATTTACAAACATTTTTAATGAAACCTTTCTCAGGCCCTGCAGGGCAGACCACCGCCACAAAGAACCAACCCCGCGATAGTGCACGTACCTTTGTCCTTCTTGAAGTCCAAAGCATCTTCCTTATCTGTCACTATTTCCTTCATGTTGATAATGCTTTGGTGATTAAGCTGTCGAAGAATCTTAATCTCCCGAATAGCAGTAATTGGAAACCCTTCCTTTTCATTATCCAGACGTACTTTCTTTAGTGCCACCATCTCTCCTATAACAAAATTCCAATATAAAACATTAAGAACAGCAAATAAGCTATAGATTTTTTTTTTTTTTTTTTTTTTTTTAATCTCCTGCACTCTTATTCTATTCCTAAATAGCAGTAATACAGTCAAATCTTGACATTTTGGTGCTTGCATCAACACTGTGCTGAAGGGAAATTTAACTAGGCCAATTTGGGGAAACAGTCACATAGAGAAAATGAGACGGGATATGAGAGTTGTCAGCTGACATCTGTCAAGCCTCACTTACCTGTGATCTGATCTGCCACACTGGGTCTATCAATAAAACCACATGTACAATTGATTCTCAACAATCAATTAATTTAAGAGTCAGATGCCTATGTCTGCTATAAATTTCTTACTCTTACCACCACAGGTCAAAACGCAGAGAAAGATTCTCCTCATCTTCCTATTCTTCAGTGAGGAAGGTGTGGTTTACGAAGACCAGAAAAGTTGCTGCCTAATAACTGTTCTTCTCAGGTGCAGCCTATCTAGCAAATACAATTAAGCCCAAGGTTTCCCCCACAAGCACTGAAAATCACATGAATGCAAATGTTAACATTTTAATGAAAGCTTCATTTTAATGGAGCACTTGTAGGAAACTCCTCTCCCGGTCTGCATGCCTCCCACACGGCTCTTACATGGGAAAGGGACATCCTTGCTACAGGACTCCCCAAGTCCTGCACAGACTTGGAAGAACAAGGTTTGCCAATGTATAATTGTACAGACAAAACAGGTTAAAGAATAGTTGCAGGCAGATAACCTTACTTTCAAGTGGCTATGAGTACATTACAAGCATCTCTGAACAACGTTGCTCACAAAACACCTGAATGAAAAAGAAAGGGTGCTGGAGTTCCTGGCTGAGTAGCAGCTGAGGACTGCTCTGAAGAGCTTGGTCAGAGAGCAAGGGCAAAGCTCCACGGCTTGTTGTGGTAATGGACATGTGCTACAAGGAGGTCAATGACAGCAGCCCAAAGTCACAGCCACCTTGGCTGTGGCAGAACTGACTCGAGGAGGAGATGGCCTCTAGGAGAACCTCATTTGTTTAGTCAATTCCCCAATTAACGCAAAAAGCCTTCCAGGAGACTCAGGCTTCTGTTAATAAAAAGAGTACGCCTCATATACCGTATACCCTGTGAGGGAATGTTTTCTTCATTTCTTTTACTGCAGGCTGAGCTGCATAAAGCTAGAGTCTGTAAAATGGCAGCAGCACCGTCTCCTCATGATGGAGGGTATATAAAATCCGTATGCCAACTTATCCACTTCCTTCAGTGAGAAGTTTAATGCAAGTACATGTATATCTTACAGCAGTGTACGTGGTACATATATACCATATTCCACTGCAGTATGCCACACAAATTCAGCTAGAAACTAAGACTGAAGCAACAGGAGTCAGCAAGGCTAATAATTTGTGGCATCCCTAGAAGAAAGCAATATAACTAACTGACATGTAGAAGTAAGCATTTGAGTTCACAGGGCTCTTGCAAGGGAAGCATTATGGAGAGGGCTCAAAGGCAATAAACACGCAGAGCCAAGTCCTTCCCTTCTGCCAGTGTTGGTCAGAAATAGGTGCTACCAGCGGAACTCAGGATGCCAAGATGTTGTTTGGGAGCTCCAGTAACTTTTAAAAGCTTTTATGGTGATCTGTCAGACAAAGCAGAGCAAGTTACCCATAAAGCAGACATGACAAAAAGCAAAGGTGCAATAAGGAGAAAGGAACGAAGGAAATCCTAACATTGCAGTCTCTTTCAGGTATGTTACTGATGCAGTGAGACCTGTTCTTAACCCTAGAAGATAACGTCTCCCAGATCATACCTCAAAGATAATGCAGCAAGCTACAAGGAAAACTGGAATAACACAGGATATAGAGAAATCTTCTGTATATATACATATATATACAAGGACCATTTTCCAGTTTTCAAGGCCATCTTAACAACCACTCCAAAGGAGGCAATGGTGCAGACAGTGAAGAACCCACTTCCACTGCAACATCAGAAACTGTAAAGGACAGAAAAGCAGCTTCTGAGATGTCCTTCGTTGGGAGGAGGCCACCTGTGTGAGGAGCAACTACTGCCAGCACAGCTGACATGCTAATCCCTTGATGAGATTCATCAATAGCTGTTACAGCCAAAGCATATCAAAACACGGGCCATTACACAAAACCATGAATTCTGCTCCTCTAGAGTTGGAAGTACCCACCAAAACCAGTCCATGAATCTGAACAAATGCCATTCTCACAAGCCGTACTCCTAAGGTGTGGTTTTAGAAACCAGTCTGGAGCTGATGCAACAGCTTTGCCTTCCCTCTTCAATCCAACTGCTTTGCAAGCCCAGGGCAGAGGCCCTTACAACACAGCTCGAAGGGTGCAAAGCCACGTTCAGCACAAGATCTGAACCCCCAAGCTAACGGAACATTTGCTGTTCAACACACAGGGCAACAACTTTGACTGCCCCATAAAAAATGACCGCCCCAAATACTCTCAAAGTTACCAAAGAGGCCAATATGGTTACAAATGTGGTATAAAGTTAAATGCACCAAGAACAGAATTGCAGGAGAGCAAAAAGAAGCTCCAAACAATGACTTGCAGTGGCTCCACTGTAAACAGCAAAACTAAAATCTGTGACACTTGTACTGAAGGTAAGAAATAAAGTTTGTGAGCTCAGACAAGTAGAGGGGAATTGCTCCGAAGAAAGCACAGTCACAGTGCTTATTCTTCTGCGCACCAGAGAAGTGAAGCTGGTATGTGATCCTAGGTGCTTCAGGTACTGTTAAAGCAGAAAACCATCCAGTTTCAAGGTGTGCACAAATAAGCCAGAAGGGAAAGTAGTCACAGAGAGAACTACCAATTGAACATAAAATGATCAAGCCAAGTACAGCATGTCACAAAACTCCACTTCTTTGTATTTTCTGCTCAAATGCAGCGATAATGTTCTTATATACAGCAGTGGTGAATGCTTGCTCATTTGAACAACAGTTTAACACTACATGGAATTGAAACAAAACAACACATGAAAAAAACACCGTTGAAAAGTTAGTTATATGATATACTGCAAGAAAAACAACGAACATCCAACTTTTTGGAGCTTCATCGTACAGAGGAAGATTCGCTCCCTGCTATCAGCTAGTGACTATCAGAGTATGAAGAAGAAAAATGACCAAGTCTAGGGAAGATGCTCACCCCTGCATCCCTCTACAAACTAAGGTGCCATTTTGTTTCCACACAGCTTCCCCCTCTCTCTTCACTTAGTTGTGTGCAGAACATCAAAGTTTAAAAAAAAACAGGACTATTCAACTTAAGGTTCTAGTCACAACTCTTCAGGTAAATGATTTTCCAAGGCTCAAAAGATAACTTGCAATTTAGACAAAACAAACAAAACATTTCCGAACATTAATATGTAATGGGCAGAACATCACAAATTTTACTCCATATACAAAAGATAAACAACTGTTGAATTTTTCAAGTTGTAATACTACATTTATACTTTCAAACCTACCTGTGTCTTTATCTCTGGCTTTGTAAACTTGCCCATAAGTGCCTTCACCAATAATCCCAATGATGTCAAATTTATCCACACAGCGCTTTCCCCAGTCTATTTCTTTCTCTTTTGTTTCACCGTGTCGCGGTCCACATATTCTAGAAAACAATAAGCATACCTAAGAACATAGTCTTAAAAAAAAAAAAAAAATTACTCCTCTAAACTTGGGAATCTTTTTTTTAAATATCCTTTTTGTGCCACCGCTTCTTCAAACATCAGAGGGTTTTTAAAACTTCAGTAAGAGAGCTTTAAAAATTCAATTTGTTGATGCTTGGTTTAGACAAAATACTTTTTGTAAAAGCTTTCAATTCACCCTGCCATACAGACATTGTAGCTCTGTTGTTACAAAACAAACTGCAAACACTACAGAAGTGAAATATATTTTAAATAGTTTGTACTAGATTTTATAGCAAGGCAATGGATGGCCAGGGAATTTTTCACACTTGATAAGCAAGAATGGTACAGCTGAACTACCAACAGCCTGGCCCCCAACTGACTATTCTCTGTCTGCCACTTCTGTTCACTTGCTTAACACTGTGCTGTACAGAACTGAAAACAAACAAGAGCAACAACAACAAAAAAAACCTAAAGCAACAACAACAGAGATGTAAACAGGGAAGAGATTTTACCAGGCTTTGTACAAGTGATATAAATTAGAAAGAATTATCAATCCCCCAACCTCTGGCACTGTTAATATACCTAAGGACTGTTGCAACCCTGAAGAAAACTCAAAACTAAGACGTTATTAGGTAAGCAGCTTAATACATTAAAGTGGCAATAAAACTGTGTGCTTTGACTCACACCTCAGGAACATTAAGCAACAAAAATTATAAACATTTCCAACAGAGCACATTTGAAAGTAACTATCATTTTTACTGGAGCAATATACTCAAAAAGGCTAGTAAACATACTTGGGTCGCCTCTTGCTGTGTAACTGAACTGTTGGTTTCTTCTCTTCAGGACTTTTAGATAACTCAACTGCTCCAGGCAACTCGGGTGGGAGCGGCAAGTCCGCGAGCAGATGGCGAAGTTTCTTTTCTGCTTCTTTAACTGACTTCACTGAAATATTCTCTCGTAAACTAGTAAAAAGACAACAGATTTACCAGTATGTTGAACACAGTGCAATGGTATTAAAATACACACACGAAAACCTACTGGTATTACTATTTTCTTTAGTATATTCTAGGCTTGTTCGTGCTCAAAAACTGAAACCTCTGCTCCTAGAATCTGCAGGACTTCGATTTACACTTTACAAATTGCAAACAGTGCTCCAGAAGATGCACAGATAACTACTGAAATTCCACAGAAATTGTGAAATCACATATTAAGACCTTGCACGCCTGGTGAGAACTCAAGTCGGATGACACAGCAAACCTCCCCAGCCAAAGCAACAAAGTGCCTGGGGGTTCCAGCCCAGATTTCTGCTGCCACACAAGGTTTTTTTCCAAGCTCAGAGCCTACGTTACCAAGAGTATCTAGGGCCCTGTTGCTGCCAGGTATCAGGACAGCAGAGGTGGAATCTGTATTCCAGCTGACTTCCCACACAAAAGAAGATCATCCTAATCCAATGCACTATAATGTCGCTTTCCAAAGACAACTACCATGGTCACAAAACCTGCAGGTTATTATGAAACTATCCACACCATGTCATTCACAGACTCCATCGATCTCACATACTCACTGAAACACTTCAAACCATACTATCCCACTGTCATCCTCTTCTTCTGGGAACCTTTTACAGAGCTTTTCCTAAAACTTCTCATCTACTTAGAAAGAACTTGCTATACTGCATCATGAAGAACACACATATTCTTTCTTACATTTATTGCCGTTAGTAATGTACAGCTAAGTAAAGCATTCCAGTGTTTCCAGTGTTCTGTATCTACATTTCATCATGAAAGCGTAACGCTGGAATGACTTGCATTTCTCAAGTTGCCACTGCCTGAATTCAAAGAGGAACTTCAAGGACGCCCGTACTGTCCTCATCCCAGAGAGGATGGGTGGTGGGCTGTAAAGCAAATCACCTTCGAACAGAGCAAGGGTTTGTCACAGTAAAGAAAAATTCTAAATTTGGAAGTTCGAATACCTGCCTCGGTCTAGCAATTCCATCGCCCAGCTCTCCAGATTAGTGACAGCACAACGTACAAGAGGTTCTGAAGCAGGTTTCGAAACAAGTACACGAAAACAGAAGCAGCCAAGAAAAGCCCTTTTGCAAGTCTGTTAAATCACACCCCACTGACCACCAAAACAGTTCCCCCTTTCAGCTAACCTACGCAGTGGTTTTGCAACACTGCTGCTCCTATAGGCAGTTTATTTACAGGTTTATCAGATTCCTGCTGAAATGCATACGAACAGCATGTTAGGAGCCAGCCAGTTCTGCAGAGCATCAAGTGCTACTTTGTAGGCACAGTTTTCCTGCAGTAACCGTGAGTCCAAGGTAAACACCACTGTCCCCTTTCCCCCCCACAAAACAGATCATTTTTCTTGGTTGACTTCAGGTTTATCCTAACATAACCATACCCATTCTGATCTGAAGTCCAGAACATCACACAAGCAAAGCAAAGTACTACTGACACTCTATACTCTTGCCATTCATCTTCCCAAAGCAGCCGTTCAAAGCCATTAAGCTTTCCTGTCTCTACACAAACTCATGTGTGGTTTACCAGTAGTTAAAACAGTTTGGGGATTTAAAAACTACTAATATGTAGAACAAATAGCCATTCTGAAGGCGAAATCTCATTTCACACTACAACACTGCAAAGCCAGGCACCATATACAAGACACACATGACACCTAGCTTTGAGTTAAGGCAGTGAATCTTGTTATCAAAAAAGAGTGTTAGAAATGCCATTTATCTATAGCGGATGGCTTTTTAATGAATGCTTCTGCACATCCACCGCAGAGGTGTAATTCCAAACAACTGGAAGGACATTTGCTGGAGGCAAGAAGCAATTTCTCTTTCCCTACTAAAAAAAAATATATATATCTAATGCCTTGTCTGTATTAATTTGTTAGTAAATACACAGAGAATCATTTACACCTGGCTTAACAACTCTTACTGACATATACTAGATACTTTTCAAAGAGCAGGAGACAAGAAACTAGTTTCACAGATATGAAATGTGAAATTAAGTATTTCATAAGGTTTTCAACTTCTCTTCTACAGCTTCACTTTCTGCACAGCTGTATCACACTAAGAGTTCCTTCGAGTTTGGTGCTGAGAAATTGTTTTACATGTTGTGAGATGATGCTCTCTCATGCGCATGAGACATACAAAACACAACTAATATCAAGGGGGATTTTTCTAAACATCAGTATCAAAATCAAAAGCCAAATGGTAAATTGCAGCTCAATTGTCTAAGTTTCCAATACAAATAATATCAAACATTCTCCATTAGGACTTTAAAAGAGTCTTAATGCAGTCTAAGCTCAGATGACATTTGGAGTACATGTATGAATTTTTCACTGCAGACCAATTTTTAGGCTGTAAAAGTGAAGACAAGCAACATGCCATGA
>VZSV01000140.1:1585572-1596971 GCA_013398735.1 Nothocercus julius
ACACACACACACACACACACACTCTCAAAAAAACACTGATCTCTAAAGCAAGTTAGAATAAAATAATGCACAGCTATAAAAACACTTGCCATCCAAAGGAAAGAACATCCTTGCCTAAAATCCCAGCCAATTAGACAAAGTTTTTTTCAGATAAGGCTATTGAATTCATCTTTTCCTCTCACAAACATGTACAGCTGCACTCAAGATCTCCAACTGTGTGTGCAGTATTCCCAAAGCTATCATGTACCTGCAACTTTAAAACTATTCAGTCAAGTTTTCATTGAAAGTTTCCTCCTAGAATAAACAACAAACAAACAACCTCCCAAAACAAATCAATACCACAACTCACCTATCAGTCTCTTTATCTTCAGGCAGCGTGGGAGGCAAAGGCAAGGGCGGCAGTGTGGAGGTTGGTAGTGCAACATTTCGATCCTTCTCCTTGGTTGCTACAGTTGGTGCACTCGGTTTGCTCTTCTCTTTTACAGTAGCCGGTTGCTGCTTCACAACAGCTGGCTTACTCTCTTTTACTGTTGTCACTTTCTGCTTAGTAACTTTCTCTGCAATTAAATTATTCTCCCCTTTTGTTTCTGGAAGAGAAACCTTCGCTTTCGCCTTATCGTTTTTCAAATTTGCACTGCTTGTAGGAGAAGGCGTCTGCTCAACTTTTATTTTCTTCAGGTCCTTCACATTGTTCACTTGAGGGGTGCTTACGGCAGCATCAGTGTTTCCCTTGGTAGGTGTAGAAGCGTTTGAAGCTTTTGCACTGGCTTTCGCTGCCTCAGCAGCTCTTGCTTTTTTGTTTTTGTTCAACTCAGCAGCCAGGCTACTCTTCAGGGTCAATGTACTCGGAGAAATACTTGAATGACGACTTCTGGACCTAGATAATCTGTGCCTGCTACGAGACCTCGAGTGCCTTGATGAATACGGGCTTCTGCTTCGTGATTTTGCTGACCTCCTGATTCAAAGGAGTAAAGATTTAGCCAGTTAAAAATAACTCCATTTTTTTTTCAGTTTATCTGCCTTTTTGACATTTTGTCAACCATTATCAACATGTATTAAGGTTGAAAAGAAAGTCTATGAAATCAGAAGGATAGAGCCTAAAAAAAAAAAATTCTATATCTGAACAGGCTGTCACAAAAAAAAGTTTCCAAGTTTTGAAATTTTATCCAATTAAAGAACTGCATATAAGAGAAGTGTTCTCTTTCCTCGCTTAGAAATGTTTCTGCTTTAAAGAATCTGATAAGCAACTTACACAACCTCCTTTAATATATGCAACATTGATCTGTTAAAATTTAGAAATACTAAGTTGACTACACAACCAGAATTCAGCAAAGAATTAAAGAGCTCCAATGTGACAAAAATAAATACGATACTGAGCCAGTAAGCACAAAAGCTCAAGTTTTACTTTACAACTATCATTAGTTATCTGAGAAATAATACTCAATATTAAAAGACTGTAACAGTCTCTTAAACTTTAGTTTTTGTTTTTCAAAACTTACCTGTACCTCTTTTTCATCTAAAAGGGTTCCCTACAATTACTTTTATATCTACTGATAAACAAACATAATCCACAAGTAGCACTGCTACTATACTTGCATTAAAAGACTTATTAGTAGAAAGGAAAAGTTGTCTACAGAATTGTAGTACAAAAACAGCCTAAAACAAAGGGAGAGGGGAGAGATTCTTAACAGTTACAAAAGACAAAACTGTTTAAAAATCAAATACGAATTAATATCTATTCATTTCTTTCAGAGGGATATCCTGATTTGCTGAGTAGTTTTGATTTGGTTCCAAGTGAGAAGAAACTATAATTAAGATGAAGGGCCGGAAAAGCCCCAACTATTCAAAGGAGAACAAACAGAATAACCTACTATCATGCATAACCATAAAAAAAAAAATTATATTTTTAATGCATAGATTTAAACAAAACATGAATATTTACTAGATTTATAAGTACTATATTTATTCAGGTTTGGTGAAAGACTATTTTCTTGAGGAAAAAAGAAAAAAAAAAAATCTTTTCTTGCAGGTCCAAGATTTCCAACTTCAGGATTATACACGCATACACACATGCCATGAGCTGGACAACAACAACAACAAAAGCCCCCAAACAATTGGAAATACAAAATATTTACAAATTATAGGGATTTCAATATTCAGAAGATAGCACCAAGATACAAAAAACTGCTAGAAGTTTAAAAAAAGAGAGCCAACCACAATAATGTCAGCACTCTCCACCATTATGTCACACTTGATGTTAGTAACAATTGAATTAATACAACTCTAACCACCAACACAAGCAATTACATTTCATTTTTTTTGATTGAATAACTATTTCATTCACTATGTAAAAAAGAAATATTTCTAATTGGGTGCACTGTTTGTCAATTTCCAAGTTTATAACTTTCCTGCGTTATAAAAGGGATTTTTCAGAGCAAAATAAAAAGTAATATCAAGATTATGTAGGAATGATTAAAAACAGTGTGAACAACATATACTATATCATAACCTTCAAAATACTATAAATAAAACTGAAATTGATCCTAATAGATTTAAGGACACTTAGAAGGAAGGGAGGGGGGAAAAAGAAAAAAAAAAAAAAAAAGGCAAACCTCTCACCAGGATAAATATTGGAAACTGATGCTCTAACATAGTTCAATTCTCTGTCAGGAAGCAGATTTTAAAGAGTTTTCTGGCACAACAGCACAATAAAGTCACAAGACATAAATAAAAACAAAATAAAATATCACAAAAAAAATCCTTTTACCTAAAATCAAAGTTTTAGTTCAAAATTAAAAAGGAAAAGGAAAATAAAAAGAATAAAGGGCTTGGTACAAGTTTTAGTGAAAGAACAGATTAAATAACATTTGGATTCTGCATAACTGGTCCTCATGGTTTTGTTTCCTTTTTAATTCTAAATATTAAGCCAGTACTTAGGCCTTTTTAAGTAAATGACACTTCTATAAAGACATATTAATATCCCTGTCCATCAAAAGACAAATAGAAATATAATACTGGCATGAAAAAATCCCTTGAAAATTTATTTCTACCCCCTTTGAAACATGTCAGAAGTTCTTTTTCTTGTTTTAATTTTGGAAATCCAAATATTAAATCCCACATTTTGGACTTTCTTAGGAAAGTCTGAGAGGCTGAGCGAGACTGAAATAAAAGCCATACAAGCTTCCATAATACCAAGTTACTGTGGGGTAATGGGAAGATGTAGGGCTGAGATCACCCCAATAATATATAAACCACAAACGCCAGACCGGAGCGCTCTCTTCACCGTCATCCCTCTTTCTGAGAGGAATTACCACCTCAAGCAGAGGCACATTGCTTGCAGATCTGCACTGAGTGCAAAGTTCGCATAACTGTATTTCTCCAGCATCAAGTAAAAGCCCTGTTAGTCCTAAACAAACTTCTACAAATAGTGTATCATCTGTGAGCGTATCACCAACTTGTCTTTGAAAACATTTGCTTGCAAATTTTGAGGTTCTGGATTAGCTATTTTGAACTGAAACAGCAAGCTGTCAAACAAAGCCTCCACCCTAGGGACCTCATTGGACCACACCTTACCTATATTACATTTTTAAACTTAGAACATGCCCTACAGCTTTCAAAAGCAGTTATTTCATTTAGTAAACTGCTCTTTAAAAAACTGCTTAATATAAAGATCTGTCACATAGACAGGGGCATAATTTCACATTCACTTGAAAAGAACTGCAACAAGATAAAATACTGCTGTCAGTTGAGACTATGTCTGATCATAAGACTGGTTGTTTAGTATTTAATTTTCAGCAGCAAAAAGTATGCTTCATTGGGCAATGTATGCCTGAACTAATTATGCAGATTTGCCACGGGCTCCCCAAAGACCCTTGCAAGAATCCCATGCCATACTCTGCTCAGGAGGCCAGGCACAGGAGATCTCCAGAAAACATGGTGACATCGTTAACTGAACGCACAAATTCTGATTCTCACCTAAAAGGTGTTTTTTTGTCAAAATGCTAAAAGTTTTCAGCCATCTAACACCCTTCTACTCTTTCAAATACTTACTTTTTACTTTCTTCTACAAAAGCTAATTCAGAAGTCGAGAGAGAGACTTCCAGGCTAGATGCAACTTATGTTCAAGCACCCTTCTGTAAGAACAGCACAAAACCAAACTTACGGCTTTCACAAGCTTTCCTACAGAAGTGTGTACTCTTGAAATCACATCAAAGCTAGGAGAGAAATTTGCTCTCTATATAAAGCCAACCAAGTAACAATGTTCAGAGCTAATGCCTATTTAAAATAAAATACGGTCACAACAGCAAGGAAGTGAGCTCGCTTAACAGCCTGTATCTGCCAAGACAACGGACATTAACCCTGAAAAATACCAGCAGAAAATACACTCTCCAAATCCTCCAACAGATCTCTTCTGAATATACGGGCATGTGCTTCTGTTTACACATGCACATATCACTTAATAGTTTACTTGACATTTATTTGCCCCCAACTATTTTGTCTCCAGTTAAGTGCTTCTTTAACATAGTAAATAAGAGCATAACAAAATAATAGTTGCTACAAACACAAAATTCTGTTGCAAACAGTACCTAAATCAAATAAAATCAAACAAAGTTTCTGTGCCCAAATCTTGAGGGGTTAGGGGATATACTAAACGTAGGCCATATCCAATTCTCCCAACCAAAAGCATTTGTGAGAACTTCCGGAGATACACAGCATTAAAAACTCACCATTTCAGCTAAACCTTTTGCAATGCTTCTTCCTTCTTATATCCCAAAACTTTGCTTCTTTCACCAGTATCATTGCCATGTTTAGCTGTCAACTGCCTTCTGTGAGCCCAATGAACAACAAGTATTCTGCACTGCTTCACTAGCATACTTCACACAGGTTTGTAACGCCACACAGAACATACTTCAGGGCATTTATAAAACTATTTCTGAACCATTTCAATATGTGTTATGTGAGGAGAGGGGGGGAAAAAAAAAAATTGCCTAAAAAGCCTAAGTATCAATAGGATTAGTCTGCAGTAGAACCGAGTTTTGTTGACATAAAACCACATTTTTTTTCTTTCCTAGAGACAGCAACAAAAGAGACTAGGAGTACAATTAGATTATCTGAAAAGAAACCTGAAATAATTACATAATAGTAAGTCTAGCTATTAAATGAAACCAGAAAGAAAAGAAAAATTTAAGACACGAACTACAAAACATACATGAGAAGCAGATTAAAGAAACTGATAAGGAAAGAAAGCTCTAAGATGACCTAATTTGTTCCAAAGCCAATACTCTGTATTCCTTCCCTCTCCTCCCCATTTTTTGAGCAACAAAAAGCAGAGTTCCTTTTTTTTTTTTTTTTTTTTTTTAATAATTTTTCTTGTCATTTTAGGATGCAATGCTTCTTCTTTATAATACTTCTGCCTAAAATCCAGTATTTCCTAAAACAGACTATTATTCAATTTTCTCTGCTTAATTTATGCAATGCTCTTATTCACTGTGTAAAAGCCTCCTCCAAGATATCAGTGTTATCAGTTCCAAGCTTCAGAAGCAGAACAAAAAGTTCCTCCTCCTCTCCATGCAACATTTTACTACATTTGTTAACATATCAGTTGTATCAATCATCAGATTCCTTAATGAATTTAATAGTAAATGACTATTAATAACATTACTTACATTCTCAAGCAAAGAATGAAAAAATAACTTAAGAGCACTATAGCTTACTATCTTGATACCTGATAGTATAGAGGAATAAAATATAACCTTGTTAAACATAGATTTTTCAGGAACACAGGTCTTGCTTAACATAATGTTATTTCTTGCCACACTATTCTGATTGCTTCTCTGTCCCCTTCCCCCTACATACACTTTTAAAAATAAAAAAAGTAAATCATAACAACCATGCATTACCTTCTCCTGTTTGTAAATTTTAAAACCTCTTTTCCTCTTAACTGCTTGAAGAGTGAGCTAAATCCAAAGCGCTAGTAGCCAGAATTACAGAGCAAACTGCATTACGCTCAGAACACATCAAGCTCTACAGAACTCAGTGGTAGAACCATTTTGTACGTACTTTTAGGCAAAACTGAACACAAAGACATTCACTGGAATAAGAAATGGAATAATAAGAAACTGAATAAAACGAAGTTAAAACACAGGCTACAACCCAACACTACCATTAACTCCCTGCACATGCTGCAATACTTTGTAAGCACTGCCATCTTGCAGCGCATCATAAGGTCATAGCATATTTGAAAAGGCAGACCTAAATTTAATCAATTGGCTTTCCCACAGATCCTCCAAGACATTTATAATCACTCAGTAACTGAAACCACCTTGACAAGACATTCTAGTTCATAACCATAGTAGAGTTTTCCCGTGATGTGCTAACAGACAAACATACAACTTGCTCCTTTAATCCACAACAGTAAGTGTTCTCTCACTTGTTTATTTTCTCTAGGTCCTAGTTCAGGGCTCTAAACTAAGCAGCTGTGCAAGAAACCACCTATTTGGCTAGAATGCTTTCTGTCTTTACAGAAACACAATCTTTACAAATTGTAAACACAAAAAGATCTCTAATCTCTAATACATATACTGTAACAGTACTAAAAATTCTTAACTTTCATTTGTCTCTTAAATCTGCTTTATAACTCTATTCTCCACTGAGAACTCCACCTACAAAAATATGAACCATCAAGAATGGAAGTCAACTCAAATTCTATTTTCTAAATACATTTTCATTTTTAAATCGAGTGTATTCTCACAACAAGGAAAGGAAAAGAGGAAGTATGTCACAGTGATTGGGCAAAAGGCAAAGTTCACTATCAACTAGCAAAACAAATCTCAATAAAATCAGAAAATGTGCTACTGCAAGAGTTTACATATACACTAGATTTATTTCTCAACAATGAAGATGCATATTTTCACATTTAAAATTTTGTAAAATACAGTTTTACTAAACAAGAATAAAGAACTTTATAAAGAAAGTCTCTTTTCATCAAAGAAAATATCTCCAAAAAATCTCTCCAACTGCTTTAAATCCAAAAGCAGAATTACTGGTCTCATCCCAGTATTTGTATCAGTGTATGAAGCCATAGCTTCTCCCACCAAGTTGGCATTTATTACTTGAACACATATTTTACTCTTTTCCCAACTCTTGCTTCAGTTTCACAAGTGGTATGTAAATCCCAAAGTTGCACTGCTATGGGCCTATTGCTGCTGCAGAACGAAATGGTTCTGTAAGCACCAGTAAGAAATTAAATCTCTTATTTTTCCTAGGAACATCTATGTGTACTGCTAGTACTATGCTAAGGGTACTCCACCTACTTTTATGCAGTCATGTGGGTAGGTGCATCCCACTTCAGCAAAGCGTGATTACTCGTATATACAGCTAACCAAATTAAATGTGCAATCACAGAGCATATGACCTGACTGAATTTATGAGAAACAACTCTTTCTGCCTACAATTTAATTTCAAGCTGGTTCCTAAAGTGAGACTCTGCCTGCTTATTTCACCAATGATGTTAAGATAGACATCTATATCTTTCTAGATATGTATGCATGCATGTGTATCTATATATATTTTAAGTGTCATGAGCTTTCTAAAAATCCAGTCAGTTTATGGGTAGAGGAATAAATACCTCCTGCTTTTGCAGTATTTTTGGTATTATGGAAGAATTTCCATTTTGAAAATATACCTCTGCTACTATAGAACAACTGTGTTACTACTCACAAGAAAATACAAGGCATACTGTTCATCACAGGCAGTACAGTCAGTTCTCATTCATAAAGTAATATTTAAACTGATTCTTACAACATAGGATTACAATTTCACCAGCAGCCAAAGGAAAAGCTTCATCTAACACACAGGAACAGGACACACAACGGGTTTTCACAAAAAAAGAAAGGGTCACAGCTAGCTCAAAGGCAAAGGCAAGTAGTTCATCACTCAAGGATAACTTTCCAAGTACAAAACACATTTAGTGCCTTTGCTTCAATTCAGAAGCCATCGCCAGGCAACACCATCGGAGGTCCCTAATCAGAGGCACTGTCACTCATCAGAGGTACTATCTAACTCGCATTGGCTTTGCTCTGTTACTGCTACTTGAGAAAAACAAAACGCAGATTCAAAGGAGTGAAGATGACTTCACTTGTCTCTCCTACTGTTTACTAGAAGCTTCTCACTGAACAGTTCAGGGATCTAGAGGAACAGGTAGGGATTCTAGATACATGTTTTTTTTCCCAGCTCACGAGAACCACTTCATTCTCATTAGCTACAAGCCAAAATAACTAGATAATTAATCTGTAATTCCTGCAGATTCGTATACAAAATATAGAAGGAGAACAGCAGCCAGCCTTGCAGCCAGTGAACAGCTAGCAGTATACACGGTTCTTACTGTCTTGACGCCATTAAACCTGGATACAAGCCCAGAATTAAGTCTTTAAATCACCCAGCTCAAGAAGACAGGTGCTGCAAGAAGCTGTTGCCCTCGTGAAACCATTACGTTCTATCAGGTCTGGGGCTGCAATACCTCCACCGAAACTGCAAAGCCAAAATCTGCAGATTTGGTGGTATGCCATCACTGAGTCAAGCAACAAATAAGCAATTACAATACAGCTTTGAATAACTAAAACAATCGCACAATAACCTTCCATTTTAAAGTTATTTCCCGCTAAACACTACCAAAGGGAAAAAAAAAGGTGTAATAGCCCTGAGTTTAAAAAAGGCAAGCATTAGGAATAATGTTTGCCTTCACACTTTTGATTTCTTTCTTTTTCCACAAAAAGACTTGCAGGATGGTCAGGACAAAGATCAAAATCCCCGCTTCATTTCCAGAATTAACCATGTATTAGGACAGACTGACCTTGACTCCTACAGCAACCTCTTCTTTCACTCAGCCCCTCCAATTCCTCTCCAGTAACCTGACAATCTGCTTTAGTTAACAGAATAATTTATCTGTATCCAGTAAGAGACTGGATGCAAATTCAAGTTTAACTGGAGGAAGGAAGAAGTGAGGTCACAACACTAACTCCTGGAAATGGATTTGCAACTCACGAAAGGTTTAGAAAGCATTTTTAAAAAAGCTTCAAATCACAGCCCCACTACTGACAGGAAAGAAAACACTTCCTGCACTTTGCTCTGCAGTTATCCACTACAAAATCCTCTGTACCTTCTAGTGCAGCCCTATTACCCACTGTTTAGGATAGGATCCTAGACTAACTGGACCATCAGCCTAACACGGCTATTCTTAAGTGCAAACCACACATAATCACTTTGCTTGTCATTGTGAGCAGCCTATTCCAAGACAAAAGGTTCTACAGAAAACTTGCTGGAAATCAGACCATTTTGTCAGAACATTCCTGCTATTCTAATACTCATATCGTCTTGAAAAAAAAGGACCCTTGGCCACTTGCATCAGGCTCTCATGGAAAAACAACAGCAAAATTGCTCTTTTTTCAGAGAACTTTCTGCTTGAAGCACTCCATTGTCTACAAGCTGATTCCATACAACTGTACCTCAAAACCATCACCATTTTTCGCAAAGGCACCTTTGTTCGCTCCCTCTGAACAAAGCAGGACGCAGTCTTGTTACTTCTCTCTCTTTCAAGAGCGTTTGCCGCACACTCAACGCTGCAGATTTGACTGACAGTCCGCGAGACACAGAAGCAGCTCCAGCCCTCCCACTGGATGCCATTTGTGGTGTCACGCAGTGCAACTGATGCAAAATTAGAAACACCAGACAACAGTTCTCATACAACCTACCAGGTAATGACTTTTAAATCTATTCTTGCCAATGGAATGACAAAGCACCTTAGAAATTTGACATGTAAGTTCACAGGTGAATTTAAGTTTACGAGTAAGGCTGTAAACAACGTGGCAACAGTCAGATTACAACAGGGGAAATAGAAATCTCCCATTATAAACATAAAATGACCATAGACAGAAAAAAAAAATTAAAGTAAAAATATTTTAAAGTGTTTTAATATTTTAAAAGCATTTTAATTCTGCACCACTGTTTGTGTCCAGTCATACAGACACAGTCCACGTTGTTTTATCTGTATAAACCCTCAAAAAGTCATGGTAGTGCTGACCCTTACATTCTGAGTTCCTATTAACAGTAACAAACACATACAACCCATACAACATGAACAATACATGCTATCATGCTAATCTTTACTGGAAAAGAGGTTAAATGTGCTTTTCTAGGTTGTGTGAAGTACGTAAATGCGCAAATTTAACAAAAAACTTGACAACAGCAGCTGCTTTTCCAGATAAACCAGAAAGTTTGAAAAGATATTTCTGTAGTTAGAAAAGACATTTCTATAGATTTCCAAAGAACAAGAAACACTAGTAACATGAATTGCCTCTCAATTTGGTTCCTCTTTAGATTGAGGAGATTAACCCAAACACAAAGTATTCAACAAGGTATCTTCCACAAGGTATGTAAAAATGTACCTGGCAATCTCCACACTTTATAAACAAAAACTTAAACAACAACATCATTCCTTCAAAGGCCTTGGCCTCCTGGGGTTGCTTTCCATTCCTGGTAACATGCTTGCCTGGAAACATTCTCATGCTGTTTAATGCTTTTAAAAACATTTTTTCAAGCTTCCGGGTCTCCGAGGGGAAGGAATAGCTGCAGAAGAGCCTCATGTCTCCCCTTCTCCCCACGCAGGGCAGGAAGACCTTTGAATGTATCCCTGACCCCTTCCCACCCCTGCCACCACCAACCATGGTGCTCCATGACAGTCACTTCTCTAATAACACCAGCAACCCAGATGAGGATCCCCACCACCACCACCCTCCCCTGGGCTCCCCACTGCACTCACCGGATGATGGGGCTGTAGGGGCTCCGCGAGCGACGCCAGCTGCTGTAGGGACTGGGCGACACGTCCCCGCCGCGCTCGTAGCTGCTGTGCCGACTGTAGCTGGGCGAGCGGCGGCGGCTGTAAGGGCTGAGGGGCGAGCGGCCACCGACAGGGCTCAGCGACTTGCGGCTCCGCTGGCTCTGCGAGGAGCGGTGCAGCGGGGGGCTGTCGTCCCGGCCGGGGCTGGGCGAGGAGCGCTGCCGCCTGTACGCCTTGGGCTCAGGCTTCTCATCGCGGTAGGCCTTTGGCGGCTCCTTGTAGGCCAAGGGCGGCTCCTTGGCCGCTTTCGTCCGGCTGCGGTGCGCTTTGCTCTCCCGCTCTTTTCTGCTGCCGCTGGGGGAGGAGAGGGAGCCCTTCCTGCGGCCCTCACTGCTGCTGCTCTTGAGTCCCTCACGGTCCTGTCCCCCGCTGTGGTTGTGGCGGCTGCGTGACTTGGAGGATGAGGAGGCCTCGGCTGCCCCTCTGCCCGCCGGCCCCTCGTGTGCCGGCTTCTCCTCGCCGCGCCGGCGGTGCTCGCGGTGCCGCTCCTTGGAGCGGCGGCTGC
>VZSV01000140.1:1598311-1643636 GCA_013398735.1 Nothocercus julius
GGCCCGGGAGGGAGCGCCGGGCAGGGGGCGCGGCGTCGCCGTCGAGGCGGCTGCTGAGGCCGCGGTGCCCCATGGAGCCTTGTGACATGGCTGTCCTTCTCCAGCGTTACCTGCTGAGACGTTTTGGTGGGGTGGGAAGAAAAGTAGACTTAAAAGGACATCAAAGATTATAAGGTGTCACTATAAAGCTCTGAGAATTGCCGAAGAGAAGAGAAGAGAAGAGAAGAGAAGAGAAGAGAAGAGAAGAGAAGAGAAGAGAAGAGAAGAGAAGAGAAGAGAAAGGAGAAGGAAGAGAAGGACCCTTGAGCACACAGTTGTGAAGGAGAATAGCAGGCTACTTACACAAAGAAGTCAAAGCAATTTAAGAGTTTCTACACCAAGAGACATAAAATATATCACCTAAGAAAAAAAGCTCAGTAAAAAAAGGCCTCACTAGTTTTCCTCTAAAGAGAGTTACATTATATGGTAAAGCTTATTTCAGCTAGAAAAGGCTTCCCCTTTCCGCCCACACAATAAGCAGCAGCTCTAAACTGCCTACTAGCCAGCTCAATCCTGTCCAAAATGCTCATATAAAGGGTACCATTTAACAGAACTTAAATCTCACGTGGTAGCACCCATGGAAGCAACTGTATTTTTCTCTGAACAAGCGTAGCACAAGCAAATATCGAACTAACCTGGCCTTGGCAAAGACTCTCCACGTACACAGTAGCCACCTCTCCTTGCATGTACCTTAAACACCGTGATACAGGGACAGCAGGAAGGGGATGGCTCTGCAGGGAACAGGTTAAAATCCAGGACAAGTGCAGCAAGCAGAAATGAACATGTAATCTTGAGGGCTACCAACAGAGAAATAATCTATAGAAAAAGATTCAAAGAACCTGCTGACAGATGAAAGGATGGTGGGGCCACCGAAATGCTATTTATAAGTTTCTCCATTTAGTCAAATAGACCATTAAGCTGGTATTGATACAATTCAGTAAGACATTGCAACTTAAATCATGCTTTGACTGAAAATTACAAAGACTAACATTAGCTTTTGTGTAGGCTAATGTTAATGTATAGGCTAACAACCTACTATAATTTACAGAATGGTTAACTGAGAGAGGAAAGAACAATTACAGGCTTTCAGACCCTTCCCTGAGATACTTAGAGACTGAAATGAAATACAAAAAGAAAACAACAAGAAAACCTACAGGTGATGGACTAAATCATCTTTTCTGTCAGATAAAGCAGCAGGTTAGAGACAAGGTTTAGTGATTCATGCAAGAAGATGTAGACATAGTGCAAAGGAAGGCTTCTTTCCTGTTAGAAAATTGCTTGGTCATTGCAAGTGTTTATGACCTGCAAAGTTGCTAAAGGCTTGTTAAAAGTGAGTTTCTGTTGACATATTTTGTCCTCTCAGCAATTCAGTTAAGAGAAGAAATAAGAGGAGACCTAACAAAATACCTGTGAGATATCAAGTTTGCTAAACCTTTCCTGTGTGCAACTTCATCATGCTTAGTCTCTTTATGAAAGCCTGCTTTGGTCAAAATTGCCCTAGCCTCGTAAAGAAGTTTCCAGGCTGCCAAGGCATGATTAGAGCTGATTCTCTGGAGTTTTCTCTTTTATAGCTCTTGTGACTAGGAAGCACAACCATATTCCCTTTTCTAGAAGGAAAGAAAAAGTGCTTTTTGTTTGGTGTGCAGAAGAATTTAAAGAGAATGCAGGAATACAGGAGTGGAGGTATTGGGAGATCACCGCAACACCTGTCTGAGGTTGTGAGCAGGGTGGGAGAATGTCAAAAGCTAGTTGCTGACAAAGCACATGATAAATATTGTTATTTTTTCCCCTTAGAAATCAGTACGCTACTGTTATGCAAACCTGCCAGAAGTCTAAGTGAATTTAAGTGCTGGTGCATCATATTACTAAAGCAATTCAGAGCAGGTATTTCCTGAGTCTGACTGCTTTTAACAACAAGAGGTATAAAGAAGGTTTATAATCTCTATATTCTTTGTTTTACTTTAAGAGTTCGTATACTAACTACAAAGAATCTCATACGAGCGGTTCTCCTTTCTCTATGCGTCATTTGTTCCACAAAGCACCACCAACAATTCCATATCAAAATTAAGGATTTGCATAATGACAAATCAGGTAAAACCAGTTTCCTACACATCAGAAATAAAGAATTGTTTCTTTTTCTTTGGCAAAATCATGGGATTGATACATTTTGTTCATTTTCAATAGATTGGCCTAGTCACACTAGGGGAAAACGATGCCCTTCACCCTTCCTGCTTTAGTCAATATACTGTCAGTTCCATACGGGCCCAATCATCAAAGCAAATCCAGTGAATTCACCACAATCGTGATTTAAACTCTTCACAAGTGAACACTGAACTAAAGACAGATATTTATAAGGTGAAAGCCTATTTCTACACGGACAATCATCTTTTATAGTGTGACAGCTGAAAGCAAGAACTGAATAGAGTTCACTGCCTACTATTGCCTGAAGCACTCGAGAAATTCCGTAATAATAAAGCCTTGGGTTGAGATCAAGCACACGCCCAGCAGGGAAACAAAAGATCCTCACTTTAGAGCCCAACAAGGTATATATCTGTTCAATATTTTGCTAGAAAAAGACTGTAATCCCTTGCACATAAAAGCATTTTTACTTAGTCTTTCTACCCCTCACACCAACATTTTTAAGGCAGCTGTCTGCAGCAAGGGGGTTCATTAGAGCCTATTTTTGTCCTGCTTTAGCGCACTTCAGTCTCTCCTACAACTCAGCCAGCACCTGGAACTGCAGCCCAAGCTACCTCTTTCTTGGAGATTCTCTTCATGTGTTTGCTTGGATTTGGAAAACATAAAGAGAAGCCCAAAATGCAAGCAAATCCATGCAACTATCGACCTTCGTGCAAGTAAACCTTTGCAATCAGCCGCATTGGCCTTGGCTCCTTCTCACAACAATGCAGAAGCTAGCAGGGACTCCAGAAAACTACCTAAATCCTTAGGCTAGAACGGCCTTAATGAATCTTGGCATGTTGCTTTCTCTTTGCACGGCAGAGCAGAACAGCACTCTGGCCTAACCCAGCCTTCAGGGTAGGGCTACCCTGCGCTTTGCCCGCCTTCTGCTTGGCATCGGCTTCGAGAGCAGAGAACGGCCACACGAGGCATTTAAGATTCAGTCAAACCAATTATGTCTCCCGCAATACTGAATGCATATGATTTTTTATGTAGCTTACTATTAGTTGAGAGAGTTTTGCAAGAGTGACTGATTTTTTTTTAACCTACTTTTCTGACTTGCTTAAGTGAGCACAGTCATGGGATGGGGAAAAAAAAATGCACAATACAATCAAGGCAAACTAAGAGAGAGCTGAAGAAAACAGTTTACAAAAGTCTAGGTCTAGGTGAATTTGCCTAGTGTTATGTGGGTCCTTATTAGTAACTTGCAAGTATATGAACTCCATCTGGGTTAGATCCTTAGATGAAAACACTTCTACTGCAAAGGCATGCTTAGCTGAACACTAAAGCAGTTTCATTATTTCCTAAAAAATAAACATTTTTTTTTCTGGCGTTTGACACTATTGAAACTAGCTTCAACTTTGCATATTTCTGTTTTCCTCCCAACCTGCTTGAGTGCTGATTTCAGACTCCAGTGAAGTCTCAAGTTTTCTCTTCCCCTTTTTCTGCCCTCTTTACCTTCATTTTCTCATAATGTATTGACTTTCAAAGCTTGAGCTGCCTCTCTGCTGCCTGTACTTCAACCCTTGTTCTTCTCAGCACTACTTCCCAACCTTTTCTTTTTTTTTTAAGGTATATCTGCCATACCACCCTGAATGTCATCCTAAGTGCTTTAAGAAGAATTTGCTTGTTTTCCTTGTAGACTAATAGTCTTCTGGGCACCTTGCAGTCCAAGTTTTCTTAGCTAACCAACTATCTACGGTAGCATACATGACTAAAAGAGAAAAATCAAACAAACAACTCCCCCCCACACATAGATACTCTACCACACACAAAAAAAAGAACCTGCTTTTCCACTACTTCAACTCCTTGATTCCTTTCAATGGATTCTTCCCTTTTCCCAGAGCAAAGCAGCGATATCCCTCCTTTCAAAGTACAGTACATCAACTGCTAGTAAGCCTTCTTTTATGACTGCTATTTTACTCCACCCTTTATCTCTGTTCTGATTCACATTTCTTACAAAGACTATAATCAAAGCACTCATTACATGAGTCTCATTATGCACATGCACGTGTGTACACGTACACTCCTTCATGTTTTGTCTTAAAAACTATGCCTTGCTGAGAACACCTCATTCGTTTTTTCTCTTTGTTTTAATAATCCCCCATAGGCTGGTGAACGAAAGATCCTCACGGGCTGGCTGACGGGCTCAGTGATGTTAGAAATTTGGAAAGTAGTCACTGCTGAATCACAGAGATGCGAGACTTGTGAAATTCAGCCTATGTTTAAGGGCATTGGGTGAAGCCGTTTCAGGAGAAAAGATTACTAGCCAAGAGGCATCACCGTGACCTAGCCCATGGTGCATTTATTCTTCTTTAAACTGCATTTACTCATGAATATGCTATGTATCACAAAACTTAGACAGACGGGGTCAGTAGCAGCATACCTCGTATCATCTTCGCTGTCCAAAGTGGAACGCCTCTCAGATTTAATCTGTGGCACATCATCAAATAGCTTTTCTTTCCCTAACATCAACTCTGTCAGTACCTTTTGCTGCTCGTTGCATATGTGAGTATTCAACAGCTATGCAGATGTTCTGTAGCATGTGTGGTGCGGCAAATGGTGAAGCATTTCATGCTCGCAAGAACAAATGCACATCAGGCTTCTCAGATAAAAAAAAAAACAAAACAAAAAAAAAAACAACAAAAAAAAACCACACAAGCAAGCAATGACCCACCAACCAAATGCAGAAAACCCTTCACTATAGAAGCAGTGCTAGAGAGCATGGATAGTTACACGGGGTGGGCTTGGCCAGTTCCACAGAGGCTACAATTTCCAATTTATCCTAAGTATTCACTAGCATTTCTGGAGCAAAAATACATACTTGGAAGAGCTGTGTGATTAATAGCAGAGCTGTGGAGTTTTTGCATGTAGAACAAGCCCCATGACTCATAAGAGGAGCACCTTCACTAGAAGCCAGGCTTTTAGTGATGGTAAGTTTTTTCTGCCTGCAAGTTGGTTACTCCAGATTGTAGAGGTATTTGCCAACAGCAGTATTATCAGTGTTGGCAGCTCTCAGGCTAACGGTGGCAGAGGCTCCGGATTCAGCAGGGAAAAAGCTATAGAAATCCATAGGGTCCTGGCATTACAAAGCATATCTGAAACAGATGCCTTTCGGATAACTGAATTCTTCAGAATCGCTGAAGCCATTGGTGCCGTGTTCGAGGGAAAGGAGAACAAAAATAAGGTTAAAGATATATTTTTGCCATTTCCTGCAATGTTGTGAGAATCAGAGTTCTGAGGAGGTCCAGGGTTTGCTGGTCTGAAGCAAGCTGAAACTTTATGCCCTAAGAACGATGTCTTTGCAGAGATCTGTTATTTTGTGAGGTGTTGTCTTATGCACAAGGGATGAAAACAGTGGTAAACTACAGAAAAATATACTTGGAAAGATGAGGCCCAAATGACACCAATTGCAAAAGTATTTGAAGGAAAACTCTGGAGAATGAGCCACTAGAAGAGAATATCCCTAACAGGGATGCCAGAGAGGGAACTTGGGCTAACACTTACATATTTAAAAAAAAACAAGCGCTGTAACTTTCGCTGTTTTCACCCAACTGCTTTGCTGGATGTGGAAGAGCACCCTCAGGCTGCCCAGCATCTTTGTTCCAAGTGACTGTCCACTTTCTTTGACATGATACTGCTGATACAAACAAACACTGATCTGTTCATGCACTGAAAGGGAGACTTCACTGCATGCTTCATGGACAACAACCTTTTTTTGTTAAGGTTTTTGATGCATTTTCTTCTTCTTTTTCTTCTTCTTTTTTTTTTTCTCTTAAATTATCTGCTAGATTTGAGCTGCATTTTTCACCCTCCAGAGCAGCAAGAATTATCCAAAGTTCTTTCCGTTTTTTTTTCCAATCTTCCAGTGTCAACCTGCTTCATTTCTTAAAAAAATATAGTCCTTTCACATACACCGAGAGCTAGAAATTAAAATTTCTGTGATGTCTGCAATATCTGACCTGAATTCAATCAGACCATCATGCTACAGAACTTGGATTTTTTTTTTTTTTTTTTTTTGGTTAGGCATGGAAGACATTTTATTTTTACTCTCTGAAGTACTTCATGCATTCACATTTCTTGTGAGCATTTTACAAGAATAGTCTGAGGTCTCAGTGCAGTGCCTTTCTCTGTTAATACCTCTGCCTTTTCTTGACTGCAGCTCTATCTTGTGTTCTGCCCTAAGATCGTCTAGTGCCTGAAGTACAATAATTCAAGTTTTCCAAGGCACTGTGGAAAAGCTAGCTAGACTAAATACTGCAGTGATTTTTCTTTCCAACCAGAATAAATGTTTCTATAAACTCATCTATTGGAAAAAGAGAGAGAAGAATAAAGCTTGGTGTGTTGGTTGATCACAAGACCAGAGGATTTAACAGTGAAAATGGGCTGTATTTGCTCACACTCTAGAAAAGAATTGAGAAAAATTAATGCCATTTTAGGTCATCGATAGATCACTGAGGCTGCTTCAGTTCTGATCATACATATTCAGAGAAAGATTAAGTCACATCACAGCAGGTGCAGAGTAGGCTGCAAGGATATCAGTGGTAGGGAGATCATATTTTTAGGAGGAGACTAGCAGAGCATGACTAGTCTAGCATAGCAAAGACTAGCAGGAAATCTCGTTATTCTGTAAAATTAGCTTGAGGAGATTAACACCTTGAAAGCAGAACTGTAGTTCTACTACAGCTCAAGTAGCTGTAAACAAGCAGTCCGTGAGCATAGTCTGGAAATGCGCATTTGTTGCTCATTAAAAAAATGAAATTTTAGAGTCGTCTGCTAGTAGAGGAACCAAATTGTTAAACCCAGCAAGGGATGGAGCTTGATCACTCTATAAAGCCATCATTCATGAAAGATTGATTTGGCTGCTGCCTATAGTAGCAGAAGCCTGAACTTTGTTTAAAAAAAAAAAAAAAATCCTTTCAAATCCTATGTTATCATAACTGATGAATAGGCTAGGTTTTTCCTCTTCTAATTTTGTATGGTAGTGAGTTTTCCACACTGGAAATGTGGCAAATCCCACACATGAGGATGCTGTTCGGATCTTCTGCTTGAGAGACTAGCTCCAGAGCCTGAATCATGCTATGTGAGATACAAACTTCACTGCTCTATAGTGGTCATTATTATCCAGACTCATCTTCATCCTTTCACATCTAGAAGGAAAAGTGTTCTTAATTTGAAATTGCCAGCAAATTACGCTACTTGAGTATTAGAAGAAGAAACAAGATCTTCTCTGACCTTTTTTTTATCCTCTCTTACAGAATGTGCACGTCTCTCCTGTCGTCTTGTATTCCCTTTTAAATTGTTCTTCCAAAACAAAAGAAAATAAGACTGTCTTGTAGACCTCTAGTCTTCCATTGGCCTTCTTTGGGTTTTGTTGCTAATGGGCACCAGTCAGGGCAGGGTTTTCTAGCTTCCAAGTAGTGAAACATCCCCATGAGGGCAGGCTCGTTGCCTGCTGATGGGAAGAAACTTAGCCCCGCGTCCTTTGGGAAAATACTCTATGTATTCTTTCTGAAAATGTCAGGCTAGAGCTTCATCTGTAGCAGCAGTGGTCTTAGCTTTGGATGAAGAGGTGTGTGCTACGCTGCTTCCACCCAGCCTCAGTGAGGCAATTTTATGTTTTGTTTCTTTTCTTTTTTTTTTTGGTTTTAATTCCCTGTGTTTGCAAACCTCGAGGCAAAACCTGCCGTTTCGCAGCGCCGCACGCGTTTCCCCTGCTGGCTGAGCTCTGCCCGCGTGTGCTCAGACCCTGAGTCACCCCGGCGGGCTGGAGCCGGCGGCGGGAGCAGCAAAACCCCTTGCTGCTTCACGCGAAGGCCTGCGGCAGATTTGCCACCCAGCTCCTGGCCCCTCTCGTGAAAAGCAGCAGCAAAGAGTTTTAAGCTACTAGATCATTCCCCACACAAATGCTTTGGCAAACGAGTTTGCAGAAAAATTTCCCTAGAGGTCAGCATAGCAAAGAACATGAAGCGAGGAGAGCTACTGCATGGATACAAGCACTTCTGTTGCAAACATCTTTGTTCATCCTCCAAGCGCCGCTGTGGGGAGGGCCTCTGCTTTATTGCCCTTGGAATAACTCCCGATTCTGAAAGTTAACTAACACCGTTCATGCCATTCTCCTTCCAGACTTATGAGTCAAAGGTTTGTTTTTTTTTTTTAACAAGTTGGTACTTCCTGGAGGGCAATATGATGATCCTACAGTTAAAGTAAGAAATTCTGCCTCAGTATCAAAAGGAGTTGACTTCTCTCAGGTGCTGAATATAGAGAGATCTATAAATGGAAGTGAAGAGAGCCATAGAATTATTTCAAGCTTTTGCATACGGCTTCCCATGGGAGGTACAACAGGTTATCTTGCTAATTTATCTCAGTTTTTCCAAAAGTATTTGAGAACAGCCTGCATTGTTGTATGACCAAAACATTTCTTCTTTTTAATGCCCAAGCTTACAGGAGCCCTCAGAGGACAGTCTAATGAAATACTTTAAGGATTAAAAAGGTGGATTTTTGCAGACACCATTTATCCAAGTCACATTTCAAAGCAATCCATGCCTGCAGCCAGCAGTGCAGTTCCAGTAAAAAAATGTGACCCCATTAATCATGAATGAATTCAGAGCCACTTATAGAATTCTTGCACCTATATAGCACTCACAGGATGTTTAAAATAATAACAGTTGAGTCATCAAGAGGGTAAAGATATGCAAGAAGTTGCAAAAAAAAAAAAAAGAAAAGAAAAAGAGAAAAAGAGCAGAATATTAAGACATTAAGATAAAAGATGGTTTTAGTTTATGATTTTAGCTTATCCTTTACACATATCATGTTCCAGGAGTTACTCTGCAGGTACTATAAATGGAAGATATAGAAGATAGCTCAGAAGGATAAGCCAGTTTTGCAAAACAGTAGAAATGAATCCCATGCTACAGATCTTCACAGAGGGTTTGTGTAACATGCTTTAAATAGACACTCCAGTCAGCCATTTACCACTTCCCTATGTGAACAGGTTTCCCAGGAGTGATTTTACCATGCTGTTCAATTTATCAGTTATCCAGATTCCTAGTTTTCACTTAGGTATAGCCATGTAGATTCAAAAGACTTTTGTTGCTTTGGACTTACAACAGTGCAAATAAGAACCAACCCTAATTTCCAGATGTATTTCTGTTCAGATGTGCACTGAGAGAATGAATACTGTCTCAAGCTTGCAGAATAAAACATACCCTGCAATAAAACCTACCCTGCCCTGTGCCTTATTCGCAGGGTCCTAGGAGATCAAAGATCTGACTTAAATCATTTTCTTTGGTTTCAGAAAAGGTACTTGCTTCTTTTTACCCACTTGCATTATACAGTTGTGACTTTATCTTCCATCCGAGAGGTTTTACAGACACTACACTTAGAGATATTGTGAAAGCACCAAATAGTTTAGTCATGAAAACTTCCTTGTTTCAGGCCACCACTATGACATTTTTTTCCTTTATCCATACTACTGTGCTTCCTTTCTCTGCAAGCCTGGGACTAGTTAATACAATCTGCTCCTTGAGAATGGCTTCTCCTCTCCATGAAGTGGATCAGCAGAGTACTCCCAAATGCCAACTAACCAAACTTGAACCGTCTCATTCCAGAAATGGATGGACAGGAAGCAAATAGAGAAAATAAGGAATGATAAAATGACCCTGGGCTGTAGTGTAATTGGAAAGCCAAGTCAGCCTCTCCCTCAAAAAGAGAAATCACACAAGAAGCTCCCTCAAGCTTCTACTCTTCCTACTTGCTCAAACTGAAAACAATTTTCCATCTGTTCCTCTGAACAAGCTCTGGCCACACGTAGCAGTAGTATGTTTGCTTCTCTGTTCTTGCAGCTGGCATCCATTCAACATTAGCTGGAAAATGTCGCATTTTATAGTTACACATTGTTATTGTTTCACATTTCTCTGTGTTTCACTTCACTTCTGTGGTTGAAAAAAGTCTGGATGATAAATTGCCATTACACAAATAAACACAGTCTTTGGGCAGAGCCACTTTAAACTGAGACTACCAGTTCTGCTCATCCGTGTGTGCACAAACTAATGCTTCCCTTCAAATACAAAACTAGACTTCTTCAGGAAAGCTGGAAGAGTGCAGGACATTTAATTTCCACACAAGAGTCAAGTTTGTGTCAAGCTTGTGTCCAGAGGCAGGGGCACTTTTTTTTTTTTTTTTTCTCCTCCTCAATTCTTTTCAGTTTTTGGACCTTTCCATAGAAGATTTAACCTCCAAACAGTGTACTAGCTACTTCTCATGGGCTCTTAGAGGTAGCTTGCAGATCAGAGCTTAAATGCCATTCAACTCACACTTAAATGCCTGCCCCTGCACTTCTAAGATCCATAAAGCAATCACTGCATCTCAGTGAAGGGAGGAGAGGCCAAGACCCACTCTGCTTAGTGAAAACGTGACTAATACAATCATTAATCAGAGCCCCAAAATCCCAGGAAAATTTCTGCAGATCCTTCTTTGGGCCTTCTGTCACTTTATACAAGCAACATATGTAAATATTTGAGAGTATATGCATTATTTCAAGCCTCCTAAAAGATTTGAAAAGTCTTTTGTTCTGTTCCCCTTCCCTTCGCATTTCTCAGGGCTGCTTGCTTTTCCGTTGTGACAAGGACACTGGATTTCCTACCTGGTGCTACCGCAACATCTTTCTGTGGTCACAGAGCTCTGATATGAGTGATCCAGGGAAATCTTCAGCAGAGTCTGCGGAATTACTTGTTGCAACCCAAACCAACATTCGGGTCGCTATACCTTGAAATATTATAGGCTGGTACCCATAATAAGCTTTAAGGTAAACTCTGTTCTCTGCTGCTGCAAATAGTTTCCACCAAATAAATCCAGAGTCATTCCACGGATCTCAGCATTGCTACTCCCGACAGGATGGGCAAAGGGAAGTAGCTGGCTCAAGGAGCATTATTAAAGTCCTCATTCAAATAAACAGCAATTGCCATGAACTTCAAGCCAGAAAACAGGGAACACCATCCGGTGCAATCCCCCTTCCTGAGCCATGGGGCAAGCGCAGGAGAAGGTGCTTTAAGCATCCAGAGAAAGCAAGAACGAACGCAGCTGGCAGGGACAACTGCCTTCATGATTTCTTCTTGCCCTGTTTTTTCCTGATTTTTGCTAAAAGCTAATTACAGCCAAATGCAATAAGCATTTCTGAGTGGAAGAGGGATAGTCCAGTTCTAATATAAAAGAGGTGATTTTTTTTTTTTCAAATGTCCCTTTACATCCAAAAAGATCAAGGTCTTAACTTCAGAAGTGTTAAGCTATATTAAAAATTATTCCGGCTTTTCTGCTGCACTCCATAGTCACAAGGCTACTCACATGACCAGAGTCATTTGCTAATGATGAACAAACTTGTAGCAAGCAGCTGGTTCTAAACACAGTTTCTTCCTTCTGCTGATATTTCAGCAAACAGCCTCACCCCAAGGGCCTCCAGCATCATCCCGTTTAGAAGCGTTTACTACCCTGGTAGCAACCAGTCATTCCTGATGAAGGGAAGCAATATGCAGTGATCTGTTTTTAATACAACAAAATGTTGTATTAATTGTATTAATGCAGCCAGCATTAGAAGAGCAGATAGGTGTCTGTGAACCACTATCTTCAGTGTAGGAGCACTGGGCAACTCATTGACATCCATGTTGTAGAGGCTACTGAGATAAGGAAGTCTGTTATTTATATAGCTTGGGGACGGGAGTGAAGAACATCCTTGCATTACAGGTTTCAGCAACGCCGCAGCACAGAAGCACTTGCCCTTTCCGGCATCTGCTTTAGTTCCCTCCTATGTGAAAAAATTGCTCCTCGCCTAACAGCCCACGAGCAGGAAAATCCTCCAAGCTGCCTTCACCTCACCGGGGCGGCGGGAGTCTGTCACAAGCAGCTAAGGGCAGCCAGCACCTACCTCCCCAGCGCGGTCCTTCTGGCGCTCCCGGAGCGACGCAGCCTCCGGCCAGCTGCTATCCATAGACATGGTAGATTATTCTAGCTGCTCTTTTGACACATCCCTAGGCTATTTCAGTAGGCATTTTGGCAGTTAACAGATAAAACAGAAGGATTACTCTTTTAGGATCATTCTTTAGAGATGACTAATATTTAACACATTACTCTATTAACACGTTAGTCTGGCAGCATTTCAGCCAACAGATCCCCTATCTTGTTGCTTTGAAAAAAAAAAAAGAATCCCATCTTGCATGTTTTTCTTCACAAAATACAAGAAAGTCAGAAATAACCGTATCAGAAACATACTAGACAAGTTCAACTGAGTTAAAGACAAACAGTTCATTATCTCTAGGACAGTGGTCGGACAATCTTATTAACCCCCCGGACATCACTGTGCCTCTGCTCTCAACAAGGACATCCAAGGGGCTCTTGGCCAAGGGGCTCCCCACCTCCTGCCTGGGACACTGACTGACATTAGGATAGTCCGCTGGTTTTCCAGAACAAGGAGGTGAAAAACAGATAATTTCCAGCCTTCTCATGAGAAATGAGGGGGAAAGCAACAAGATTTTACTAACTTGCAATTCCAGCTCTTGCAGGAAGAGAGGACATGACCATGTTCGCAGCAGCTGTGCCCTGCTGATGAGATTTCTCCTGCTAACCTTCCCCCCTGTTCTTTACTCGGTGCCTCACAGCACGAGCACAGCAGGCAGCACTACCAACACCAGGGACTCCCAGGCCGCAGCCATTTACCCCTTGCCTGGCTTTCAGGGAGAAATGGGAGATCTGTGTGAAGAGGAAGGCAGAGGAATGCAGAAAACATAGGTGCTTCTGCAGCTTCCCCACAGCTGGGGCAAGTGAAAGCGCTAATACAGATGGCACAGGTTTTTTTTATCACTGCCTTGCCTGCTTCTCCTATAGTAAGGAAACATCTGAAAGTCAGTACTGATGTTGCCAGGAAGAGGTAAAAAAAGAAAGTAGGGCATATATGTGTTTTGCAGCCTTATCCTGTGCAGCCTTGTGCTCGTAGAGCAGTGCTCCACTTGAAGCAGGACTGATCAGAGCCAGCAGCCCTGTGGGCCTCCTCGGTGGTTCCTCCCATCCCCTGAACCAAGGGGATGGATGGTCCCACCTTGCTGCAGGCTGAAGGAGCATCCAGGGTTTGGTTCCCCTCGCTGGTGCATGCAGCTTTGGTTCCCACTCCTTGTCTTAGTTCCTCACTCGTTGTAGAGACTCCCTGGTCTGTTGCCCAGGTGCTCCACCCTTCCCCATTTCTTCATTTTCCCAACTGCTTTTCGCAGGTTGACCCTGAACTCAGTACATCCCTCTTCTCTCAATTTCTGCAAGACCCTGTTGACCTTGACACAAAGATGTCCCTGATTCTAAACCTAGTCCTGGTGTGACCCATTAGTCCTGGCTCAGATCCCTTAACAAGGTTGGTTCAAACTCTCCCACAGCTGAAGGGGTTGGCAACTTCCCAGGCAGGTGGTTCCCACACCCCCTCCTTGCTCTCCTGCCCTAAATATGGCAAAAATCCAAACAAAAAATGGATCTGGGGGAAAAAAAATAAAGTGATTGTCTCCAAGCTCAGCAAGTGAAGAAAGGTATATTTTTGAATGCATATCCTAATATATGCCTTCTCCCCCATTTGCAATGTCACATACTTGCTCCTCAAGAATCTGCAAATAAGCTTCCCAACTGGTTCTTTTCAGATAGAAGGGAAGCAGATGAGGAGCCTTATTTAAAATTGGAGAGAATAAGTAGTCTGGGCACGGAGCAAGGACAGAGCTTAGGGTGGCTAACAGCTGCGAAGGAATTTTAATATAAAGTGGGGAAATTCTGCCTCTGCTGCCCCCTTTCTATTCAGTGCTTGCTTTAAGCATGAGGCGAGGTCTAGCTACTAGCTAGGAACTCGCTTCTTGATTACCGAAGACTAATTGCTCTTGAGGGACGTTAAATATCTCCTTGAGGATTAACTCTTTTTAAAAAGCCACTTTGTATATTACATTTTGCAGATCATTTCTGTATTTTCAGGTCAGAAAGCCAGAAGTATTTTCTGAGCAGTTTTTGAAATAAATGCCATTGCCTTTGTTCCCACAGGATGAATCAAGCCAGGTCTTAGATTAACCCAGCAATTTAGCTCAGATGCTGCAAGGCTGCAGACAAGGAGCATGTGAGTAAAAAGTTTGACAGATTACTTGATGTACAGTTAGAGGTAAGAGAAAAAAATAGCATTAATGCTTATGGAAAGAACAAGCTGGCTGTGGGAAGCAGATTCCCCATGGATTAAGATAGAGGTGCCCACCTTACCTAGAAGTGTTTTTAATAGAAATGAGGTTAGTACACAAAGGCAAACTAAAATAAATGGTAGCCAGAAGCAGCCACCTACGATCCAAAAGAAGGGGAACAGGCTCAGTGAAGGGAAATGAGGATGGCCGGGGAACAGAGGAGCTCACAAAGGCTTCCTGCCTTCCTGAACCCTGCACTGAAAGCAAAGGAGATCTTTAGGATGAAAGGGTGTTTCTTCTTCAAACACTGTTTTCTAGAGTCGTTCTGTGATTGAACTGTGGTTTTCAGCGGTAGAGGGGGCCGGTGCCACCACCGCCATTGATCTGCACATGCAGGACTGTTCAGTGTATGCAGTTTGCTTCAAATTCCAGAGAGGTAAAGACTTCTATGCTGGTGAAAGTGACTCGCACAAGAAGGCCCAGGGTTCTATCCCCAAGGCCACACAGTGACGGGCACCCACCAGAGAAAGAAGGTTGATACCCGGGCTCCTCCCAGGCCGAGTGGAGTTACACACATACAGCTCATGCCTTGAGGGCCATTAAACTCGCCAAGCACCTCACGTTGCCATCACTTTACCAGCCTCAGATGATCACTGCAGCTCTCTGCAGATGGAGGCCTGCAATACCTCCTTTTTAGAATTGAACAGCTTTGGTATTCCAGCTTGGGTAGCTGAGGGAGCTCAGGGATGCTATGGCCAGCAGGTGGCTGCACCTGCCAGGATTCCTCTGCAGTTATGGGGAGCAGCTGTAGCTGCAGCCAGGAAAGTCAGCGCATTCCCTTCCTGCAAAAAAAGACTGTGCCGGGATGCAGAACTTTCATGGGAACAACTACGTTAGCACCAAACCAAAACAACAGCATGCAGGGAATATACCATTAATGACAGTGCTTTGAAAAAAATCAGGTGTCCCGTGCTGGTTCCATTATTTTTTTCCATGGTGTTGATAACAGACGTGGCATAACAAAAAAACTCAAGGTCTTGAAACTGTCTTCTCAGAGCTCTGCTCTTCATGCCTGTGTCCAGTCGTGATACGGTTCCGTAGCCAAGATCCGGTTGCTGAGATGAAGGCTGCATCCTAAATACATGCTGTAATATTTGACCTGTTCCCAATCATCTCTCCTCGGATACGCAGACGCGTCCCTTGTAATGACCTCGGGCGGTTAACGCGCGTGTGCCCCAGTGCTGCTGCCGCGGTACTTGTGGCACCCGCAGCACCGGCACCTCGCGGCCCTAGCAGGCCTTGCTCCCGCCTCTGGCTGGCCCTTGGCTTTCCCCGTCTCAGTTACCTCCACCCATAAATGCTAAGACAGGAGCTTATCCCCAGAGTATACCTTAAAAACGAGTATTGTCTGATTATTATGAGAAAGGACCGAGTTTTTCTTAAAAAAGCAGGGATCAAGGAAAATTAAGTCATGCCACTTATACCAAACCACTTAGGAAATGAGATTTCTGAAACTAGTTTCCAGCATGAGACATACAGTAATGACCAAAGCAATTAATGGGCTCTCTGCTCCAGGCTTGTTTATTTCCAAGAAAATTTCCAATGTGATTTCCTGTGGGAATAACTTCAGGAGAACATTATTAAGCATGTACCCTCTTCCTTGCCTCTGTTTAGCTAAGCACAAAGGAAACGGGGAGCACTGAAGTACTTTGCAATATTCAGACATTTTAAGCGCACTCTATAGCTGGCTTACCCTTAGCACGTAGTTTCAGGTTGTAAGCATTAAATATGCTGCCTGGGCTGAATATTGCTCAGTGTGATATTAATCAAGAGGATGGAAGAAACTTTTCAATAACCTCAGCTTGGAAAAATTTCCATGCTACATGGAAGAAATGGGGGGACGGAGAGGATGGGAGGACTCTAGCACCCACAAACCCAAACTTTATCTTCTGAATATTTCCCCCAAATAGGCTTGCAGCAGTGATTAGATCCACCCAGGATCCCCTTGAAAATGAGGAGTCTGCAGAGGCTCTCAAGTGATGCCCATTTCAGCATTTTGCAAAGAAGCTTCAGCCCAAAATACTGCAGCACGGTTACGGCAATCAGATCCAAGAATAACTGGCACCCCAGGACTAGCAACACCTGCACCTCCCTCTTCTCCACTCAGCAGTAGTAACAAACTGAAGCTCCCACAAAAACACACCAGGGAGGATCATCACTGAAAAGCAGACCCAGTCATTGAAGCGGTCCTCAGATTGAAAAGCCACTTTATTTGCCCCAAAATTCTTACCTGAGTTTTAAGAGCCATCTGAAGTCCTCGAGTCAAACTGCATTCCTGCGCGTTCCCACTCCCAAAATAACAATCACATCCCAGTGACAGCAGTTTCGGTTTCGTTAAAACTAAATTGATTGGAAAAACAAAATTCAACCGCAGTGCTTCTTTTGAGTAGATAGAGGGATTTCATATCCAGGCAAAAATGTGATTCTTGGAATTTCACTCACCTAGGTGTACCAGCATCAGAGCACCCTTTCTGTGTATTTGGTAACGCGGCGTCCAACATTAGTAATGACAAAAGGTCTCCCCCTGTCAGTTCTCAGTTGTTGAAAGCTCATTCTTGCCAGCTGTGCCCAAATTTTATCAGTGAAGAATTACACACAGCCAGCTGTGTATCTCCTGCTCTGCCTTTACCGTGTAGGGACTGTCCACCCTCTCTGACTCTAGAGCAAAGCTCCCTCCAAAGCCACCTTGTCCAAGAAGGAAACCAGGATTTTCAGCCAGCTTATTTCACATGGTAACAGATACCGTATTTGTTCATTATATTAACCTTTACAAGCCATAAGGCTCATACGTGGGGTGCGTTTTATTGCATTACGATTGCCCCAGGAATTGCCAGTGTGCGAGTTGTGCCCGCGGCTCCGCTGTTAGCGATGTGTGTCTGGAGGGGAAAGCACTTCCCACCCACAGGGAGACCATTTCACCACTAAATTTAAGTTACAGTCATCAGGAGGCTACAGGAGCTACCAGGTGGCTTCAGGCAGCTTTTTTTCAAAAGGTTGATTTGAGTTTTCAAAGCTGTGGATAGAAAGCTTCAGGGAAGAAGAAATAAGAGTCAGGAGTTCAATCTTCATTTCATACATAACATGAGACTGAACTTCACAGCTTATTACAAACTGTGATGATTCTTTTGGGTCCAAAATCTTACAAAACATTGCATTTCACAAACAGTGGCAAGAACACTGCTGGCAAAAACACTAATTGGGAGTGCAATCCCATGGAGCACTTCGATCCTGCCAATACAAGCAGATATCCTCGACAGCTCTGGAGGAGAGCCGGGAGTGGAAAGGTGTTTGCAGGCACGGAAACACTGTAAGCAGCCTGGCCTCGGAGCCTGAGACACCAACTCCTAAGACACGTTAAATCTGCAGCTCTGTACGCTACACACTATGCACACTAAAAACTTCTGGAATATTTGGGGGTTTTTTTTAGCTCCATGTCAAATGTTGTCAGTTATAGTATAACATCAGCCATATAGTGAACAATTAACACTGCACGAAGGTGTTTTTTTTTTTTTTTTTTTTTTTTTTTTTTTTAGAAAAAGAATGGAAGTTTATTCATCTTTCAATGGCTCAAATAGCAAATAAAAGGACAGGTTAGGCATCAGCCAAGACCAGTTTCCTGTGTCTGGTGGCTTCATAACACCTCAGTTCCCAGCATACAGGTTCCAAAGCAAAGTCACAATGTTAGTGGTTAGACTCCCTGGCTAAATAGACCAAAATGAGTACACAGTAAGATGACTGGCTTATTTGCCATAGTTACATGAGTAACTTCAATCCTGCACTTGGCAGTCTACTAAATGCACATACAAAATTCCTATTGATAAATATTTAACATGACAAATATAACTTCTAAGAGTTGAGTCCCTAAAATGTCTGTTAGCTTGAAAGTTAAATATTTGTTACCTAGTTTGCTTGAGCACATTTCAAACTGTCAGTTATAGGCTTACTCATGTATAAAAAGTCTAACAGTTTGTGGAATTGATCTAGTCTGTCTTACCCCAGAGAAGTCCAAAACCCTCAAACGTTCTGGTGCATTTTTAGGTGAGATGCAGCACACTAACCGTGCGCTAATATCCCTGCTGTTCGGAAGCAAATGAGGCAGCACATTTTGTTTGGGGATTTTGGATACATGTGGTAAATGTTTCTGTATTGCAAAGCATATTTGATTGTTTAATATCAACATTAACTAGAAAAAGTAGCTACAATGTTCCCATTTTAAATCAACATAAACTAGACTAGACAGTACAAAACCTGCAAAGAGCTTCAGCATAACACACCGTGGTTCCGATAGCCAAGTGTTAGGAACGCAAAAGAAATTAGCTGATGATACCAGAATTTTCCAGACAACATCTGAACTCAAAACACATTAGCGCTATTGAATCAGTTCCACTCCACCCAAACCCAGGGAGTTAAAACCCAAGGAACATCTAGACAAAAACTACTTGTGAAAGGGAAGTTTCAAGGTATCAGCACAGTAAGACTTAAACATCCATTCCAGGCTTAACTGGGCCATATGCTTATGACTTACATGTATCAATCTTACATGTATTCTGACCTTTTAGTTTTAAGATACCATATTGTTTACTAAGATAGAGATGACAGATTATGCTCTGTATTATTCACAAAACCAGAGTATGGCACACATTTAAAGAACAGACACTGCTAGCAGACAGCTAGTGAGCAAAATCGTTCACATAACTGCACTCCACCGAGGGCAGCCTCATACTGATGTATAGGGACAGTCTCCATGCAACACATTGAAAATACACCCTTGACTATGCAACCTGCTATGTTTAGGCTTTAAAATTAAGGCATATTCAAATGTTTCAATGCAAAAGATTACTTCACTCTTCTAGGTTATTCAGATAATGCAGATCCACATATAATTTCTCCCAATGTAACTTTTCACATATACATTATTCTTTTCTAATCTGCCTAACTCCACAGCAAAACAACGGCGTACAGCTTCGTTAGGTGTCGTGGTCACAACTGGAATTTTCAAGGTCGCAGAAGACACCATGAATTGACAATTATCAATGATAAAAAAGTATGCTTTACAAGATCCACAAAGAAATACTTCCCCTCCCTCTATTAAAGAAAAGACTGCCTATGAAAAACTACATTCAGAAGAAATGTGATAAGGTAGGCAATTATGAAATGGACTGAACTTTGCTTCTCTTGAAGCCACATCATTTTTTTTTTCTCAGTGAATTTGACTTTCAGTGCAGATCCAATTCATGCTTTTAGTGGTACATTACAATTTCCAACATGTTAGAGTAATTTCAGTCACTTGCGCCTTCAATGGCATGCTTATAAATTATGGTTTTTATTAGTATGGTCAGGGCAGGAAAGGAATTCAGGGTTTTGATTATAAAATGCAACATCTTTCTCTGATTCGCTTAGCTAGGCTTTTTCTTTTCTTCTTCCCATTCTTCTCTTTGCTGTCTTCCATTTTTCTGGCTCTAATTTCTCTCATTAAGTCAAAAAATACCTTAGGGGGAAGAAAAAAAGAGACACAAAGCTGTAAAGGACAAAACACTCAGAGACATAAGTTAAATTATCACTCATGGTACCCATTTCATCTGGTTAAGATAAAGGCACTTATACATAGGAAATTTGAACAACAGAACATTAATCCAAAAAGCTTTTCACTGGTTTTGAAGGCCAAGCATGTATGATACAGAAGCATTTATTTTACGGAACCATAAAGTTCCCCAGTCTCCTGATAGTTGCTTATGAATCCCGGAATTGTGTCCTGATACAATTTCGCAGATAGCTTCAATCAGAAGACTTGTATCACTGCCCTTTTTCTATTTGTATATTTAAATGTACTTTCTACTGCTCCCTGAGGGCATTCTAGGAAATAAGTTTATATTTCATGTATTTTCAGTGTTTAACTGTACAGGCTGAAAAAGTGTAACTTCCACTTCTAGAAGCTTATTACCAGAGCAGTGCTAGGTACCATAGTCCGTATGCCCCGTGACGCAAGTGCGTACACAAAGTGACAAGGAGATGTTGGCATTTCCTCTGTACCAAAGTTATCAAGCATAGCATTACACTAACTGGTTTTAGACTAAGTAATATCAACTGCCACATTACAGTCTCCAAGTAGTTCTGAACTTTGTTTTCATCATCAAGAGAGAGGTTCAGTAGGAAACAGAAGTCTGCAACATATCAATGACTTATCTAAGCAAGATCCTATTATCAATTAAGGCTTCAGCATTGGACTGCGTCCAGTTACTTTATTCATTAGAAAAGATCGTGACTTGACTTGTAGAGAGCCAGAACAAACAAGCATTTCAGCTTTATAATCTCACTGAGCACATCAGTTGAGCAAATCAGTAGAGCAATTCTGAGGCTTCTGTCTCTCAGGAAGATGTTCTCTAGATTTATATTTCAGGGGACTTGATCCATTTCTGTGAAACACAGGCAGTGCAGAGAGCTTGAAAAACTCCTTTGCTACACACTACAGCAGACTTTATTTGCAATGACACTAATCTCATATTGATTGCAGCACAAGCATCAACATTCATTAGAGTAGCTGAAGAAAAATCAATTTAACTAAACATTTCCGTCGAGAAAAAAGATTGCCTTTAGATTTCTAAACATGGATTAAGTTACTTAATTGTATCTAAATCTGTGATGATGGTTGGATTCATCTGTCAACTTGCTTAAGTCCTGATACTAAGCTATCTGGGATACTTAACTTACTAAGATGATGCTCAGCTTATCTCACCTTTGCAAAAAAAGCAGAGGTCAACCATGTTTCCCCCAAGTGAGCAAGTCACTACTTTGAAATTCAGAAGTCAGATTTCTTAGAGAACAGTAACTTCAATTTATGTAATAAGTCCCACAATTTCAGATGCTCCAAAAAAGCATGCAAGTAAGAACACCTGGTATTTCCTACTACCAACAATAGCTCATTTATGGCCTGTCAGGCTTAGGCCCTATACAGTACATGCTAATCACCTTGTGATCTGGGTCCACAAAATCACCATCAACAAAAAGAAGCTTGGAACTAGATCAAATTGCAAGATAAATTTCAACGGAGTGCGGCAATAGCCTGCTATGTGTACACAAAAGTTGTTGAAACTATAGTGCTTTAAAAAAGTATATAGTTGTCCCAGGCAGTAAAGGATAGTGAAGTAGATTTTGAAGATCTAGGAGTTTCTAAATGACTGTAATAGACAGATGCTAACTACAATTTCTGTGCCCAAACTTTAAAACATACTATTTTTAAAAAATAATAATAAAATCAGAACAAAATTCAACAATGAGGTAGAGTTCTGCTGACCTAATACTCCATCCAGAGCAGCACGAAGCTCTTACTGTTCCATTGAACAATCTATTTCTTCACAAAGGCAACTATCAGCAGGCAAGAGTCAGATGTTAGATAACCCAAACCAACAAAACTCCCACTATAGCTCTCATGTCGCAATTGACAGCTCATATGCAAGGATTCATACTAGAAAAATGTGCCGTGCGTGACCAAACCTGCCAATAGGTCTCGAAGGAAAGGTTAGCAGGTTAAACTACATATTTCTTTGACCATCCATCTATTACCTTTGTAATCTACAACGCTGAGAGTCACTTCTCGGTCGTGTTTTCCAAGTAGTCTTTAAGAGCCGTAACTGAAATTCTTAAATCTAATCAATAGTTTATCTTCTTGGAGACAAAGATGCTCCCCATCTTATATCTATATCCAGATATATATCTATATATCTCACACCCTTCTGAACCAGGTTTTCTCGATCCCGTAAAACTCATGATACTCTTTTCTAGGTTGTTGAAAGCTTAACAAGGTTCATCCATTCCTCACTGAGTTAACATACAACCAGGCATCTGTGGCATCACCCCACATACTTTTGTGGTGTTATTCTGCCTGAGAAGCAGCTCGTATTCATTGCTGTTCAGAAACAGCTTGCCTTCTGGTTAGAGAAAACACGACAAGAAGCCTAGGCAAAAATAGCTGCCTCAAGAAGTTTTTCATGACATGTAAGGCTTTGCCTAATAACCTGCTCCCTGTAATTTAGGGTGGGTTAAACTTGTTATACCTAATATTTTCACTGTTCTACATAAAATGACCTAGCCATATGCTCATCACAAACTATGGGAGAAAAGTACTCAATTTGCCTTTCAAAAACAACGCTAAAATAACTAGAACATATAAAGCATGACTCCACGGAGGAGGGGTAGGCAGTAAAAGCTGATGGATGGATTCTCTGTATTGAGAGGAGGCCAGCTATTACCTTGTCAACATTAGCTCGTGTTTTTGCAGAAGTTTCCACATAGTTAACATTCCATTGATCAGCTCTGTTTTTCGCTTCTTCTACAGAAACTTGCCTTTTATCTTCCAGATCTGATTTGTTACCAACTAGCAAAAAAGGGACATTCTCATCTTCTTTTACTCTTAAAATCTGCTCCCTGGAGAAAAAAAGAAAGAAAAAAGAAAAAAAAAATTAAGCAGTACACGGAGTACTATTCTTAGAACACAAAGAACTCATCAGAATAAACACTCTTCCATCTTACAGTGAAAACCCACTTATTCCTTTCATACAGCTTACATAAGTGAAGTCTCAAATCTCATATGACACTATATAGAATGAAGATCGAGACAGACGATGTGTCTTTCCAGGAAGGAAGGGATGAATCAGTAAGAGATTAAAACAGCAGAACAAGATTGCTTAAGGTGACAATTTAAAGTCATTTTTTTAATAAAGGTGCAATTTGAGATTATTTTCCGTTGTCTTATATTATTACTTGTAATTGCAATTGTTGACCTAGCTAGACAACGTTTTACACTGAAAGAAGTGTTTACAGTGAGTTTTAAATTGTTTCTCCCCTCTGCAAATAAAACACAGAAACTATTTCTTAAACCCACAAAAATTACAAAAATTACCTATTTAAGTAGCAATCTAATATGGCACACCAAGGGAAAAAACTCTTCCTTTCAGGATTCTTTCAAAAGTCAATTATATTCAAGTCTCTGCAGAGAAACTGGTTCAGGTATAAGCCTATGTAAGGATGCAAGTTGCACATATATAATTTTTTGAAGGACAGATCCTTCCACTGATTACGGAATTGCTAGGATGAGGAGTGTAAGGCTGTCAATAAAACCAAGTACTACAACTGCCTTGGTACAAATAGCCTAAAATTAAAAAAGACTTAATGTAATTACAAATATACTCAAATCAGGAGGAGGAACTTCCCCTCCACACACACCCTCCAGAAGAGGGATTATTTTCTATTTAGTCCCAGAAAATGGTGCAAAGTCAGTAGTGCAATTTATGCCTTCTTGATGAAGAAACTTCTAAAAGTTCAACTAAAGCACAGAAAACCATACTCCTTTCTCCTGTCATTGGTTGAGGTGAAACCTATTGCCAAGTTTCAAGTAAAACAGAGAGAAACTGAAAAGAGTTAATATCTTTCTAACTAGCTTTGATGCAATGTGCAGCAAGATCTCCTGCTGTTATAAAAATATTTGAATAGCAAGCTATCATTTTGAGAAGCTGCACTCAATAGTGCAGAGAAACTGCAGCCAATTCATAAGTTACTATTTTTTTAAACCAACAAATATGTATTTGAAGCACCACAGTCATCACTCTAGTGTGATTAGAGTGTAATCTCCCCAAAAATCAAAACAAATGTTCTAATACTGTCTTCAGCTATCCAAAAAGTAGTTAAAGGAGGTGAGAATTCTCAGCAGCACCACAGTACCTGTGCAAATCAGACTTCTGCTAAAAATTAGTAGTTTTTGTCACTATTGCTCAGGTGATGCCAAACAATTTACCTGCTTATGGAGATAAAAGCAATCCAGGTTACAAAACTCGATTCTGATCCTTCTCAGAAGACTTATATGCTAAATATCTAATTAAAGATGTGCTATGTGGAAACCTATATACATATATATGTATTTTTTAATGCATTACAGCCAAGCCATTTCTACTCAACGCAACAGCTCACTTTGACAAACTGCCTTACAAATATTTTAAGAACTCAGTTACTGCAGGTCTGCTTTCTATTAACAAAAATCACTTAATGAGACCACTGGCATCTCAGAGGACTTTGAAATGTGGTAAACAAGTCTCCTGTTGGAGTTTTGCCATTCCAGCAGAATAAAATTCCATGGATCGAATGTCCACATTTCTTCCTGTCATTTGTTCGCAGAACTGTATCCTAAGTAATATTCCCTCAGGTTGCTCAACAGCAGCAGTGGTATTGTAAGGGTACCTTAAAGAGATAGAGATTGTTTTTATAGAGAGCAAAAAGAATAGTGTCATTTTGCTGAGTAACATTGTAGCCTTTAAGCTTCCCCTGTTTCAAAGGCAGCTTGAAAGGCTTTTCGGATTTGGATTGTAGGGAGTTTTAATCTCTTCAGCAAATGGATTTTTTTCCTTCCACCTTTGCTGTTTCAACACGCATACTGTCAAGGCTCACTTTTCCTTAAAAAAAGCAGGGTTTTTTTAATTATTATTATTATTATCATCTTTAGAGAATCTTATCCTTTGAAGTGTTAACAGGATTTTAAACAGACTTCAATAGGTCATTTTACACCCTACAGCAGTTATATTAACTCGTGCTCTAGGAGAGAGAAGACTCAAGTATTTGGCACAAGCTTGCAAACCACTCAAGCCCTCTCTCTAAACACACACACAGGTATGTACACATGCATGTATATTTATGTGCATACAGAGACACAAATAAAAACACCACACGGGCAAAAATTCACTTCTGTTCTCCAGACCTCCTCCCCTAGGGGTCATATTAAAAATACTCTGAGAGGTGGTGCTAATTAACTTGAGCTATGAAAGCATCTCTAAGAAGCTTTGTGTTTCTGTGGAACACTGCTCATTTCTTTTTGTATTTTTCTCTTTATTTCGAAGGCCATCTCCTTCCTTTTTTGCCCCACTTTGAAAGGACAAGCTTTTCTTTTGGTTTCTTTAGTCCATGATTCTTTTCTTTTTCATAACGGGAAGTGTTTTAAATTAGTTTTGATCAGAAGATAAAAGCTAACACCTGTAATTTACTGGTGCCTGTTTTATATTGTCTCCTAGCACTGTAAGGGTCTTAATTTGCTGCAAAGGTGAAAAGCATGTTAAAAAACAAGCAAACAAACAAAAGCCCTATTTTGTTAAATCTTCACTAGAGTAAAAAAAAAAATCTCAAATTTTGTTTTTACCATGTTCTTCTTAATAAGTTAAGTCCTCAGATTTTGATGGGAAGAGTTAACACTGTGCAGAATCCATTTTTGTCTTGTAAATCCCCAATTTACATCAGAGAAAAAGAATTCACACCCAAGCAAAGCCGAAAAAACAGATTTAAAGCAGGCCTTTACATAAAACACACAGCTACTGCAGAATACTCCAAGATGTTATTCATCTTCGCTGTCCATAAAATCATTTTTAAGAGGTGGAAAGGGCTGTCTGCTTATATTATAAATTTCAGAGCCTCCCAGAACCCAATGCTCATACTCATCACAGCCAAAGACTTTGCAGACAGACATCACCAGCAGACAGACATCACCAGCTGTGGCTCTTGTGCACAATTTTTATGTGGAATATGCTTACATCATGTTCGTAGCTATTAAGTATCTTAGCAAAAACATCTGGACATGCTAAAATTGCCTTATTTGCTCCAGGTGCTCTTTCACAGGTTAAAGAAATACAACACAATCCTTCATATGAAGTGAAAAAACCTCTGGAGGAAATGCAGCATTGTACATACATTACACATAACCACATAGTCTACAAGCAATTTTTATTAGGTCTTTTACTTTGGGCAGCACCTATGCCTACTCGCAAACACTGCTTCCTTCACTGCAGCAGAAGTGCCAAGCACGCTGATTTACCGCAGGCTGGCAAGTATCTGCTCCGTGGCAAGAGCCTTTTTGGTATCTACAAACACAGGAAAGGTACCCAAACTGCTACACAGAGAGCATGGTGATGCACCTGTTCAAAACTTCCTGCCACTCTACTAAGAGCTGTTGTTGGCTAACACCATAGGATGTTCAAAAGCAAACAAACACATGACCTTTTTGCCCCACTATAATTCAAATAACTACCTTGCTTTGTAACTTACCTAAAGTCTGCAGTAGCTGCAAAGGATTCCAGCTCTGTAATAGAGAAGACACAAAGAAAACCTTCTCCACTTCGGAAGTAGTTATCTCTAATTGCAGCATAGTCCTCCTGCCCTGCTGTGTCCAATATATCAATTTGTACTTCTTCCCCATCCAGAACTACTTTTTTCCTGTAGCTGTCTGCTTTGGTGGGCTCGTAATCTTCTACAAACTAGAAACAAAACCTTTATTGTGTAAAAACATGCCTGTACACCAAAATTAAGAAGAGAAACACAGATGCAAATGCTATTCTCTGCATATAAGGATACAACAACATCTTAAATGATTACAGTAAGATATAAGGATCTGCATGTATTTAGGCTATGTGATTCAAAATGCATATTTCTGTAATCAAGGCAGGCTCTCCACAGCCCAAACAGTTTACGGGTTTTTGCTTTCGTCAGCCATTTCAAGGAAACTTTGGAAGCTACTTGGGCAACTGCAAATCATCAATGGCTGGTGCACTAACTAAGACTCTGCTGCTGGTCAAACAAAATCTGTCTGGGTTCCATTACGCTAACTGGCAGTCCTGATGAATGTGTGTAAAATAATATATTTTATTATATATAGAATACTTTCTATGGGAATAATATTTTTAACCTGAAGTGATGATTTGTATCTTTTAGTTAAAAAAAAAAAAAAAAAGGTGAAAAAAATGGCAAAAAGTGAAAAGGGGAGGGAGGGAGAACAGATTTGAAGAGATTTCTTTCCTCTCTTCTCAACAACATCAAAGTAACAAAAATTTGGCATCACTTCTGGAATACACAACTCTCCTAGAGAAAAGGCTTTGAGCTACCGTACCTAAATAAGTTCCAAGAGCTCCAGCAAACAATGACAAAACATACTGATGCCTCAGCAATTTCAATAAATCTCTGCTAATTGCTCCAAAATGTGAAAAATGCCAAATTACACCTTCACAGTTGTACTCAGAGCACAAACCCAAAAAATCTCAAAAAACACCTTCGGCTTAATTTAAGAGCTAACTTTCATATCATGCCACATATATTTAGACTCTTCAGAAAATGACTGTTTATTAAAACAACTGTTCAGAAAATAAATGCTTAAATAATACCATGCAGCAGACATCTCACGAGAGCACTTCTAGTACAAACGCTTACCTCATCATACATAAACTGCAGCGTTAAAGCAGATTTTCCTACACCACCACTTCCCACCATGATGACTTTGTGCAAAGCCAACGAATTTTGTCCTTTAGGCTTATTTGCTGCCATTTTCGGATCGTAGAAACTTCACAGGTGTAAAATGAGAAAATCTAGAAGAAAAATACTGCTCCATTAGAGAAAAAAAAAAAAAAAAACACAACAAAAACAAATCAAAACAGAAACCTTTTTTTTCCTCCTCCCTCTCCCATATGGACTCTTCAAAATAGATTCAGGTAATCTCCACATATCTGAGGACTTGTATTTCAGTTGTACTATTTTCTGCTTTCTTATTTTGCTAGAAACCATTCCACCAATGGTTATCTTTTTTTGTGGGGTGAGCAAGGAGAGCCTTGACCATTTGGAAAGGACACAGGTAGGTGTGCAGCACCCCGCAGTGATTAGGGGAAGAGCTTTACATTTTCGTATGGAATGTTTTCTTTGCACAGATTTTGTCAAGAATTCTTGTGAGTTTGCTAAGCAATGTTTGAAGAAGAGAACCACAGTGAGTCAACATCATACAAGAAAACATGAGATATGACAGCTGCAGAGGAAGGAAAACAGATATTTGAGGGAATTTCCAGTTTAAAGAGCAGGCACAGAGAGACAACAAAAACAGCAACAAAGCTCGGTTACCGTACTTTTTCTGTGGCAAGAAAACCAGGCAAATGGGTCATTTAAATCCTAAAAATAATCTGGTTTCAGTGAGTCAATCAGCAAACCGAAAGGATAATCTAGTTCAGGCAGGGTGGAAAGATTCAGCTTGCCTTTTTACCCTGCAAATGCTGTTATTTTGTACATTTGGAATAGACGTCTCCGTCCTGCTTGTCTAGTGGTAAATCCCTGCACCTCCCCTACATCAAAGGGCTCTATGACTGTTAATGCACAAACAATCTAATGTGCGTGTGCACATGTGGAAAAAAATAACCATGTTATTACTTTAGCAGAGTTCCAACAATTATCTTTCTATTCCTTCCTTTCATTCCCCACCTACCCCACCGGTCATATTCCTGTATGTATTAGAGTGAGAACATATTGGTCTATAAATAGTTAGCACAGTTCTTTAACATGGGAAAGTCACCATACAGATAGACAAGGAAATACCATCTCCCTAAGATTTAATGCTAAAACAAGCACCCCTATCCAAAAAGCACAACGATTTCCACATTAGAGGCTGCAAAACACAGGAGATGCTTATATCAGCAACTAAAAACCAAATGAAACTTAAATGCTGGTAATTAGAAAGCTCACCAACCCCACATTCAGATGACAACATTGTTCAGTTATATATAGAAGTATCAAACAACGCAGTGTGGCAACAGGAGACTATTACCTTTGCTTGGCATTTCCTTAGTTGACAACCTCATACTACAATTACATCCTCTAGCGTAACAAATCATCCCGTGTGCAGTTCAAACAATCTGGATATGAACCACAACAAATCTTTAGACTTCTTGCAAAGTTTGCCATCAAGTCTTGATAACAGCTGAGACAGTCGGTGTAAAAGCAAGTCAACTCAAGCTTCATTAGTGCTTAAGCCAGTCCTTCCCGGGGGTAGGAAACTGCCTATGGGAAGAGCTTTCTCTGGATCCTGTCAGGGACACTATTTACGAGGCTGTCAAGGAATTTGGAAAATGCAATTGAAAATTAAGTGGCTTAAATTGGTTTTCCCAGAAAGTTATCTGAGTGAACCAAGCACGAGCAAGCGGCTGTACTAATTCTAGGCATGCAGCAGAGAAAGAGCACTAACTAGAGCTAAAAACTCTTTAAAAACTTTAGAAAGAAGACAGATAAGTAACATAAGCACAAGCAAGGCTTCACTTTTGACTACTGGGGCCTAAATAAACACTGCTTTCTTTTCACGCAGGAAGGAGTACGAGCACACGGAGAGCTCTCCGAGTTCTCCGTATTTTCAAACTACTGCACTGCATTTGGAGCTACTCCACATTGTCTCTGTCTTCACATTTCTCTCTTAAAAGGGAAAACAAACTGGGGACCTTAGCCTAACCTGCTTTTTAATATGTATTTGAGGTAGGAAACATAGGGAACCGTTCCTTTGAACTCTAGTTCTCAACAGGCAACAGCCCTGTTTGACAAGTTTGGGTTACAACACACCAGCACACTTGGATATGCCCCATCCTAACCTTACTAAGCAGAAAACCAGAATACTCTGCTGCAATTGTGAATTAACCTACAATGTTTTGAGATTAGCCAACATAAAAATTCCAATTTTATCAGAAGCCCCAGTTCAGCTAGGAAGATCTCTGTGCAAGAAAGCAGCTTGAGAAATTGCCGCTTTCTGTACTCTCTGCAACGGTCAACCCTTCTGCTTGTGAAAGGCTGTAACAACCATGTCCAAGCAGAAGGAACCTTATAAATACACAGGTTAGTGCAGGTGCTCCTTTTCACTGTATGTTCTCTAACCAGAAACACTGTCTGGAAACTAAGCATTTTCAGAAGCCTTGATCACGTCTTTGCAAGAAGCCTAAGAAATCGAGCCAAAGAAAGAAACTTGGAATTTAAAACCCGGCCCAACCAGTCCGAGCAGTACCATGAGTCACCCAGTCATCAATAACTGTCAGTGAACAACTTTGCAGCAAGACATTGAAGATACCAAAACTTCAACCTACCACATACTTCACATCTAAAAGATAAGCTTGTCATAAATACTGTCATTTTGTAAAAAGGATGAGGCTCAGTGAGGTCAGTTTGCTCTTAAGTGCTTTGTGATCCGGAAAAGAGACGTTACGCTGGCAAAATTCAGGCCAGCTGAATAGCAGACAACACGATGAGAGAAACAGGATACAAACTAAGCAAGTCAGCGGGATCTGGTGCAAGCGACACTCCTTCCAGAGAAGCTGCTTTGAAGCAAGTGCCCCACCAGAGAGAGGAGGGACCTTGAAAGAGAGAAGGTTTACACTACTGCTACACGCTTCTACCTGCTCAAGACTGCTTTTAAAAGATAAGTGGAACATAGGCTCAAATTTTAATCGTAAGGTACAGGACATGACATTTCATAGAGTAACATTTTCTACCTTTAAAATGGAGGTAGCTTGACTTGCTTTCATAAGTGTTCACAAAAAGCATGAATTTTGGTCATTGCTAGAGCTTATTTATCTGTCCTATGTTATAGTCACGACAAAATGGACAGGCAAGAACCCTGTTATACATAGCTCAGAGACTACTTTCACATTATGTGCACTGGGATTTTTTTTTTTTTTTTAAATCATCTTTGCAGTGCAGTATTGATTTGGGTTTGGAAGCTGAACATGAGCTCCTCTTACAATAGTTGTATGTCACTCTACAGCACAGGGCCAGCAGGGTGGTGCCAAAAGCCACATTAGCTATTTACGCAGGTTGGCTTTCACCGCACCCACCTGCAATCCCCACCCAGCAATAAAGCTGAAAGTCAGGCACAAAAGTCTATTTTAAACAACTCTTCGTGTAGTCCAATGAGTGGGGAAGGATGTGAAAGCCAAGCCGGCTCACCTTACATCATCCCTTCATACAGAAGGGCAAGAGACCATCTAACCTGCACGTTGTGGATCCTTCACAAACAAACGAATCTGGGCGGCTGCTGAGCCAAAGGAAGAAGCTCTCACGGAAGCTCCTGCAGCTGCTCAGGACCTGCTCGCAGATACCACCCCCACAGTGCTGAGCTCCACTTAGTGGCAGGTCTCCAGCTGGAACCAGCATCATTTCTGTAGAGCCAGGTTGGGGAGTGATTAGATTAAGTCAAGAGAAGTATAGGAGAAGCAATTATAATTCATGTTAGCATCAGCTACGGCACCTTGTCCAACAGTGTGATAATCTGGTCCAGGAAAAGAAGAGTAGGCAGAAAAATGCTTTTTAACATCATTTCATGTTGCACTAGGAACTTCTGGCTAGAGGTGTAAAATTGTTGCCCATTGAGTGACTAGCTTCTACCTGCAGCAACAGTATCTTTTCCAGAGAAAAGCAGGAACTACAATGCAAGAAATACAATGTCATTTCCATTCCCTGGTGGACTCGAACACAATGTGCAGCTCCAGGAACCAGAGCAGGGAAGGGAATGGGGTTCCTGACCGTAGGGGAGGGAATGTGGGCAATAAAGCAACATAAGCAGCATGTTAACTTTTTGCATAAGGTCTTGGAATGGCCATCCAGGTCCATAGAGGCAGCTATGCCCATCACCATGCACGGTACCAGTACATGGAAAGAGGTTTGCATCTCTAGGGACAATGCTTTCAGGTAAGGAATCTTTGCTAATATATGGTAGGGAAGAAGAAACTGAAGTAGGAATCTTTGATTTCCCAAATATATTAGCCTTTTATTTTGTCCTCCTCTACTTTTTCAGCCTACCAAATTGAGAGATCCAAAATATACGTATGTGTATGCTTATGGGCGAGAAAGCCCCAATATGTTTTTTCTGCACCTCACTCATCTTGCTCATCTGGTCAAATTCAGAAGAATTCTCCTAGTAAAGCCTCTGAACATGCCCCATTGCTCAGATTTTATTTGGAAATGACTTGTTTTTACAGAATAACCTCTTCTAAAACAAAGGATTGAAACATGCTTTGTTACAGGGTCGTGCCACTTCGTTTCATTCCTCAGCAATACATTTGGTGCACGTTCACACTCACATTAAAAGGGAACAACATGGACATCACAAAATATCCCTGTATCACCCCACAGAGAGCTGAGATGATAGCTCACACTGTTTCATATCCTTTGGAGGGAGCACTCATACAGATTTGTCCCCCTTTACGGAGCGGCTGACTTTCATAAAGCTTAGGGGAACAGCCACATACCCAAGACATCTAACCCCTTCTGTACCTCACAGAGCACCCAAAATCGGCCAACAGCAAAAAATGAAGACAGAACGGAGCATGTGACCGGGCGGACTCATTTTCTCGGGGACGGGGGCCAGAAGAGGCCAAGGAGCTGCTCTGCGCCTTCGGACCGCGCGGAGCGTCGCCCAGGGAATGCCGGGGCGCGCGGCCCGGGCAGGGGAAGCGCCGCATCACGAGGCAACGCAGGCGACCCCGGCAGCACGGCGGGCGCCTCTGGCAAGGGGCTCACCCAAGGGGACTAGTTAAACGTGCCTTTATGCTTAAAGCCAGGGGGTACAGATAGGGCAATAGATGCTAGTTATGAAGTAGAGGTAGCAGCGCCTTTCTTCAGTTACAAAACAGTTTCTCATGCTGGCACTTTTACAGCCTTCATAAAACCATGACATCAAAGTCGAACCCCGGCTGTTTTGTTTCCTTCCCTTTACCAAAAGATTACATAAAGACTTGCACGACTGTCGTATTAATCTCATTACCCACTCACTCCTGTGAAGAACAGCTTTCTTTCCTGAGGACTGTTTCTATGAAGAGCATCAGTTAGGACTGGTGCATCGTGCTTCACAGCACCTGCTTTTACCTGGCCGTCACATCGGTAAGAATAAGTTTGATAAATTTGGAAGGATGCAAATGATTCAACTGAAATGTTGGTGCTAACTGTGCAAAATTAGGAATGACACATAGTACAGTTTAACCAAAATACTTCCAGAAAGGCAAAATGCTATATCAACACTACCACATGATACAGAAAAATTAGCAATAGCTAACTACCTAGCTAACAGTAATAGTTAACCACCGTTTTTATTACAGAAACTAGCTTTTGCACTATTCTCCTTATGTTTAGCATAATCACAGAATGGCCGAGGCTGGGAGGGACCTCTAGAGACCATCTAGTCCACTTCCCCTGCTCAAGCAGAGATAATCTCCCAACTCCACAAATGTTAGCTACATTTTTTTCATCTTATTCTGAATATTTATAGTATTTTTTTGACAGTGACTCCGTTTTCTAAAGTGAGTTTGAATAGTCTCCAAAGTTTCTTAGCTCCTGCAAAGCAACTGACAGTACTATTTTGCTTCTTGGCCTAAGGAGTTTCAAGTTCAGCACTCTCAGGAAAAGTGCGGAAGAGAAAAAAAGACATAAAAAAGTGGGTCAATACATTTCAGGTCCCCTGAGCCCATCAAGCAATATAGCTTCATCTCTTATTAAAGGATCACAATTTCACCCAGCTACTTCATTTTTCATTGAGTCTAGAAGTTTGGTTAAAGAAAGCAGAGCAGTGCTGGAGAATACATAGCGAGAAAATGATCAACCCAGAGTAGCTCACTGCATGTGGAAGATCGGGAAGATACCTCAGGAATGACTCAGATCTGCCTGCAACAAAAACGTTCCTGGAAAAGGAGGGAGGCAACACGAGGCCAGCAGAGCCCGGCGTGCCACTGCTCCCAACAGCTGCTTCCAATTACGATAGTCAAACCAGATCAGCAGAAACACCCATGACCCAGAAATAGATGGGAGACACGAGGACATAGGATGGGATACACAATACCAGCTGTTTTAAGAACTGGAGAGTAAGGAAGCTTTTTAGGTTAGATCAGCATTATTTTAATAAAGTGACATTGCATGTCCCAAATTTGACTTGTGCTTTTATTGGCATAAAAAAGCCTAACTGTCATAAATTAATATTAGTATTGTATTGAGGTAAAACAAGTATTTTAAAAATTAAACAATCACTACAAAAATCTATATAGTAGCCTCAAGAAAGAAGAAATCAATCCCAAGTTTTTAGGCAAACTATTCTAGAACTTACCAATCTCTCTAGGCAAAGAGATCGGAACAAGTCAGAAATATTTCTACAGCACGGTCTTTCCTTTCTCCCGAAAATAAACCTTTGATGTGAACCTGTTTAACTGGGAACCAGGATTATAGCTTCCCATGACTCTAGCAAATAGTTATCAAACCACAGCCAACGTCCAAGGGGAAGTCCTTCCAAAGTCTCCTAAAGGGATCTGTATTTCTCATATGACAAAATCAATCTCCTAGGGGTGACTACTCATTTGCTACAACAAGGCACATGCAGAGTTTAACTGACTTGAGTTCAATCCTATACAGGCACTGAAACAGGAGTCAACCAGTGAGCTCTTACGTATCTAAAGTCACATCCTTCCTACAAGTTATATCATGCAGCTATAAAGAGCAGTGGTCACCACATTACAGCAGCTCCATTGCTCTTAAAACCACATTACACGAGTAAGATCCCTCCAGCAAGTTGCTAAACAAACACAAGACAAGTTTCCTGCAGCTTTCCCATGGATCAATCCTGCCTTACTGCCAGTTTCTTGATTTAGCCAAGAATTAAGCAGCTGCTTCTTCAGCGAAAATACGTATGTATTCCATATGTTTTAAGGCATGAGGACTTCTGGGCAGACACTTCAAAGAAGTTTATCAAACCCCATATGGAATAGCACAAAAAAACTTGACAAACTGAACAGCACAAACCTTCTTGGACAAAATCAAGGTCTTAAGATCTAAAATCTTGCAGTGTTCTGGAAATAAAATGAACAAGCTATATCTCTGTCCCCAGAAAGAGCTGACAAAATGCATGACACTCGATCCCATCTGCTTGCAAGACTGATATAAACTGAGCTTTTCACTGTCTGATACTCCCATGCCCTTCCTTCAGCAGCACTGGCGTTTGCAGCAGCTAGGTAGAAAATCAGTTCAAATCAGTTCAAAAACCGCTCTGGCTAAAAATTAACCTGCATTGGTTTCTGGACAGATCAGCAGCCTAAACAAGTTTGCTGGCATAAAGACCAGAAAAACACACAGCTGTGCATGGGGAAAGCAGGACTGCAGCAACTCCAGCATATGAGCATATATTCAACTATAACTGAGCACTGCTGAACACTCACCACTTTCAATACCTTATGTGATGGCTATTATGGAATATCTGGAAGACATCTATATACCTGCAATGCCTTATCTGCATTGATCCAGAGAAATAAGCAGGAAAAGCAGCAGACTGGAGCATGGTCTTGGTGTTAACTTCTGTACTGAGTGTATTGTGATAGTTTAAGTGACTGAAGCTACACCATGAAGTAGTTTTTGTAACATACACATTTACACAGGTATTGAGAGCACTGTTTCTGCTTCAAGCCCTTTACATGGGTGGCACTCTCTGTCACTGCACATTAGCCACCAGGGAACTTAGCTTTTCAGCTAAGCTTTTCGACTTTGAGCTTTTCGAGCTCAAGTGTTGCTTTAACGCAAAGTGTCTGTCATGCCTTCTCTGAGAATATAGCCACGCACATCCAGACTGTTAAGAGAAGGCACAGTTTTGTATTGATAAAACACTATGTACCACAAGGGGAGAATTAGCAATAACAGCAGCCATGGTAGAAGAGAGACCATCTTTTTGCCTCATCTAAGTTATTGACTTGAGAGACTTATGGGTTCATCTAGGAAAGAGACAGAGGCAAGAAAGGCAACAGGTACTGTCGTACTACAGGGGATTTTCTAATATAAGCAGAACCAAGGAGGAAGAACAGGCTAAAACAGAAGAGGGGGACCTCTGTAAAGAGGCTCCCACACTAAATATCCTTCATCAAGCCCCTTGAATAACTTTAAGTTACATTCATGAGAGATACTATGTAAAGCAGCTACTAACAGTAAAATGCTAACTACAGTTAGCATTTGGGCAAAACCAGATTTAAAAAAAAAAATGCAAGTGACAATAACCTACAAGGATGAATTTCAGTAAAACAAAATCATCATCTCAGAGGCACAGGTTAGTGCTATTAAAGAACTGAAGGATGCACTTCATGGACACAATTAAAGTTGTGTCCTGTACTTACTCGCCACAGCCGTTCTCAGCCTGCATTTCGAGTGCAGGGAAGCACATTAAGAAGCTAAGATTTCCAACAGGGACAAGTCACACCTCACTCGCGCTTCCCTGGAGCTGCTGTTTCCAGCTATTCTGGAAAGCAGCAGAAACAGAGTTCCTTGGAAGGCGCTGCTCAGGGGCTTGCGGCATGAGCCTTAACACTTCACCTTTAAAAGCAGTTCAAAAACTCCACTTCCAAGAAGTTGCTCTGAGCACATTCACTGTTGTGAAATGAGTTTTTTTTCATCTTAAACATTTCAAAAGAAATCTCATCCATGCCACTGTGCCCTTTCTGCCCCAGTAGATCTAGAATTACTTCAACATTAACAAACCTAAGAAAGATTTAAAACAAGTGTGTCAGCGTGACTCGACAGAGCAGTCTTTAAAGTCTGAATAAGGCTTCCAAAAGACATACTGGAAAAATCTAAGTTTGCCAGAAACAAGTCCACAAATCATTTTTTCTTGAATACAAATACCCCATTTACTGTCAACAACCCCGTACTCTTAGCTTAAAAGTTAAGTCAGTCAGATGTGCATTTTCTAGGAGCATTTATAGATTAATTTTAAGGCCAGAAAGGAAGAATCAAGATAAATGTTCTGTAACTGTGCAACTTCTGCTGAAGGGTTTTGCCACTCTACAGACAGGGCAGTTAAGTTGCTACAGATAGAACTGGAAGCAAACAGTATCTGCAAAACCTAAGCAAGTCCCCACTCAGGTTCTCACCAGCTGCACTAACACTGTTAAGTAGCCTATAGCAGTGAAAGCCATCTGTGTATTCTGGTTGTTAGAAACCAGCTGGTTTTGTGGTATATACATCTCGTTCCACTGTGAGACAAGTTCTGATGTTGATCACTTAGAGAATTTATCCTGCTCAAAACAACCAATTTTGCCTTCTAAGTCAGTCATATAGTATTACAGCGAGAAGAAAAAAAAAAAAAAAAAAGTTGAAGTAAACCTAGAGCTCAGTGCTTCACTTCACAGCATTAGTACGGACAGAATGAACACAGAAGCCTTGTTCGAATAACACTCCTATGAAATTCTTGACATAGAAAGAGCTTAAGCTTTCAGATAAAGGGTTTTTGAGGCAGGCATTGCCTCCCTACTCGGAGCCCAGCTGAAGTTTCAACAGAAGCAGAGAGACAATACCAAGGACACCGTCCTTCACGTTTTACTGACTGGCTTCTGGCAATGAAGGATGCAGGGACAAGCTCTCTACCAGTGCTAGAACCCAGGCCTAGCCATAGTAGACACTGAGAAGCAGGTGCCACCAAATACTCCATCTCCTCTTCACAAGCACAAGCAAGGGCTCTCTCTCATCACAACAGGCATCAATACACCAGCAAAATTGGACCTAATAAAATAGCAGTATGCTGGGCTTTGTATTAAAAAAACAAACAAACAAAAAAACTTTTATTCTCCAGAGGAATTATCCAGCTAGAGCAAATAAATGTAATTTGCCAAGTCAGATCTCAATGATGAAGTTTTCAATAATTTTATTATTTTCAATAATTTTATACCATCCAACTACAAACTTTAAGTACCCTTTGGTAGCATCCTCACAAAAGAGCTACTTTTGCAGCCATATTTTGTTCTGGTGAATTCTCCCTTCCAGTCTACGTAGTACACAGTACAATTCACTCCTCCTAAAATCCTATTGATTCTTCTCTTTTATTCACGGGAAGATTTCATTACAGGTGACTCACTGAATAAGCCTGGTCCGCAAATACACCAGGACTTGCAATTGACCTTCTGAGTGGGTGATTCAAGGATACAGGTAGTTACAGAGCTGGAGTTAATGATGGTAACACAACCTTGGGGAAACTGGAACACTGCTCAGACTCAATCCCCCCGACTTCTAGAGGTTGTTCCTTTCAAGACTACTGAATCAGTCAGCTGAAAATTCAGAACAGTCAATCCAGTAAACGTGAAAGGCTCAATCACGCAATTAATTGCCTTTTAGTTCAATGTATGGAAAATGATGGCATTGAATGGCTACTTCACGTACTATGGGCGTAAAATACGCAATCACTAAAAATCAACAGTATCCAGAATCTTTGTGTCAAATTTTTAATATTCAAGTCAATTTATTAACTTCCACATTCAGGGGCAGGGCAAAGTGTTTTTCATCTTGCCTTGCTTAAAAGAATGAGCATTAGATTTTTATTCCAGAGCCACAGAAGTCATTTCCCAGTTGAATGTTCTCAGAACACACAGAAATAATTTTAAGAGCTTGGTTTTTGCTCTCACTCGAATTCTTATGTCAGAAAATTGCAGAATTGTTAAATGACATAATAAATTGTGCAAGTGTTAACAGAACAAGCTATTAAAAATATTCTTCACAATTACAGCAATGTATGCAATCACGCATTAATTCCTGAACCCAGAAGCAAACACGATTTTCCTCTTAGATCACCTGGGCCATCCACAGAAGCAGCTACCAAGCATTTCAGATAAGTAACAGAAAAATTAGTTGGTTAATTACCCTCTGAATGAAAGGGATCTCAGATAAGCCACTAGTGAGGCTGGCACACTACTGCACATCAGCAGATGGACCTGAAACCCTATCAATATAGAAGCTTTTATGCTTTTAGACACATATAATGCAACACGAGAGCCACAATAGCATTTCAGCATTTCATATCCAGCTTCTTCTAAAGGTCAGACCCTCCAGGGAAGAACTACTACAGATGTCTGTCTTTAGTGAAGTCCGGTATATTCATCAACATTTTAAATGGATTTAATACTACCCAGGTTGCAACACTAAACACTAGCAAGTGCGAGCTGTATTCCTTTCTGAATGCAAGAACTTTTTAATTCCAGTAAGAAGCGTGTATGACCTCATCCCCTTTTGATGTTGCATGGTGTAATATGGTGATGTCCTCTGGCCTACAAAAACTTCGCTACTTCTAGACTTACAAAACCATTTTCTTTCTAGCTTATCACTAGCATGTTTTCAATTCAGCAGCAGTATTTCTAATATTGCCAGTTTCGCACAGAACCAGAAACTAATTTTACAGTTTCTCCCTTCCCTTCACAGAGACTTTTTTTTCTCTTTCCTTCCTTAATAAATATATAGGCTGAATGCCTACATAGAATCTGGAAAAGTTAGTTGTGTTGAAACATTTTTACTGTTCGCTAATACGGTCAGCAGGAAAGATCTCAGTCTGTTGAGAACCAGAAAAAAAATTAAAAAACAAAACAAAAAAATCAGTCAAACCACTGACAAATATCAAAGTAACTCTGCTAGCCAGCCTGAGTTAGTTATGACCATCAGTGTTGTGCTGTATTCTTTATATTTAAAGCAAAAATCCTGTATTTGGCTGCAGAATTTTCTGCTTAAGTTTCTCCTTGAAGGATTAGCATTTTTTTTCTGCACACACAAAAAAAATCTTAACTAAAATTGCAGTAAAATACATTAAAAATATTACAATATTTGGTAAATACAATATTTGTAACACTGCTCCTCAAGCAACGTGTAGTTTTCTTCAATTTTTCCAAACTGTAGGTAAGATCGCTAAGATGTTTTTGCATGTTCTTCCCGGCCTGAAGAAACCCAATTATACTGTATGTGTGTGTTGTTCATGTGATCTCAATTCTGTGTTAGATTTGTTGGATTATTTAATTCCTCTAGGCCTTTGAAAAGCAAGCCCTATAAAGCTCAAGATTTGCAAGAGACAGAATAGCACACAAATAAACTAAACTTTATTTAATTTTAAGGAAAATAGATGCTCTTCAACTTGGGAAATTCAGCATGTGCCAGAACAACAGTTTTCCAAAGAGAATACTTTTGGCCAACAGGTTCTGAAGGACAAACATTAAAGAAACAGCAAAGAGGTTTCTCAAAAAAACTCAAACAACTCTCCCCGCAAAAGGACCTCCCGAGATTTTTGAATAATTTCACGAAATGTTTCATAGCCTACTCTATGGCAGTTGGCAGCAGAGGAGTTGAGAAACATAAGCATTTTGGTGAGCAGCTGCTTTACATAACCATGTTTTTTAATTGTAAAACCACCATTAAAACTAATGCAACTACATGCTCACTGAGAGTTACTGGCTGCGAGGGAGCCAGTTGTGTGGAAACACAGAGAGAATTTTTGTGGATCAGCTTCTGGCCTCCTGAAGAATATCCACAGGTTATGAGCCTCTTTGTCTGAACAAAAGCAATACCAGCTGCAACAGGACTCTTTAACAACATACAGAGACGTTCAAGGTACAACATATACCAGATAAAAGTTAATTTCTCCCCTCACAGCAATAGCAGAGGGCGAGAAGCAGAGATCATGTCTTAGCTCCAAGTTTCTCAGCATTCAAAACATTTAAGCAAACGCACCAAAACATTACCTAGATCAAAATTTGGATATTCATCAACCCCTCTAAGGGCAAAAGGCAGCAACGGCCTCAGCACAACTTTTGTTATGCAATCATGGCCAACACTCAAGTTCTTTCCAAAAGGAAGGCTGCACTTGGAAAAATCGTTTGGTTAATTTCACCCCTTTTAATAGTTCTGAAGCTAGTAGGTGTGTATTCTTGTTTAAAAAAAAAAAAAAAAAGGGGGGGGGATTACTCAGAAAATGGTTCCCCGTGTGTTCATGTCCCTACGCTGCACTATAGTTAAAATAAAATTGGTACTAAGGCAAGCCAAAGTAATAATTCATACCAGCACAGTTTCCTTAAACCTTGCTATTATTACTCTTCTTGCAGTCTCTAACAGAGGAAAACAATCAAGTAATAGCATTTAATGCATCCCAGAAAGTTCCAGGGTGTATTTTTCCTGTTCTTGCATTGCACGCTCTTGCACTGAATATTCCATGATGGAAGCTGCAAGGAGCCATCTTTTCTTCCTTACAGCACTAGCTCTTAATTTTTTTTAGGGGGTGAACCTGCTTAACAAACAGCACATTATGACATTCAGTCCAATAGACCCGCTCTTTAAATTCTGTGTGACAATTCTGGAAGTTATAAAGGAGAAGTCTGAACTCTAATGTTCAGACAGGGTTAAGTTTTGCTGCCTTACTATAAATCTTACTGCCATTTCATATTAATGAGCTGGCATCTCAAAGGCCTCATGCCTGAGCAGTTCAAGAGCAAGCAACCCTCCCCCAAACTTGAAGTATCAAGGAGGGATGATTTAACACATCAGCTGTACAGAGTACTCCTGTACCACTGAATTCACAGTGGGAACAGTGCACCACTGTAATATCAAATATGAAATTACAGTCTTTAAAATCATTGATAACTGAGTGTGCAAATGTATAACCATAAACAACAGTCAGAGGGTTCAAGCTGTATTAATGTCTACTGCACTATTGATCATGAGTCTGCTGGACCACTCACTGAAGAATTATAATAAACTCTTAATTAGGATCTTGTTAAATAAAAAATTTCGACTCTGCAAAAACCTGGTGTTAAGAGTATGCAATTTAAAGCTTTATTTCTTTAAATAAAGAAGCTCTGATTGAGATTTTAGTGGCATGCTGTACTACCAAGGTGTAATTAGTGCAGATGGCTAAGCATGTAAAAGCTTTGTATTTCAGTAGTGTCATACCAAAATAGTCTGACACGTAATAAGCGTTTTCATGTGGTACCCAATTTTGCTCTTACTTTGTTCTCTGTGGGAGCAGAAGAGCTTCTACCGACCCCGCTTTGAGCAGGGCTGTTGGGTCAGTCTATTTAGGCAGCTTCCATGGCACAAGCTCGCGTGCCAAGGGCGTGACTTGAGCCTGCACAAGCCTGCATGTTAACACTCTTATCCTAGCGGTGTCATTCATTTCATTTGGAGGTCTGAAATAAATCCCACTGGGGAAAGTCTTGCTGAAAAGAACTACTTCATTTCAGGGAACAGCACAGCTTCCCAACAGACCTAAACTGTAACAGCCTTGAAAGGAAAGGTTGGCCTCCCCCTGCACTATCTGATGGGCTTCAATGGGACTGCTAGCAAAGTATCACACATACCATACATAGCTGCCTTTCGGCATTCTTAATAAAAGTTTCATGTTTGGAAGATTTCCTTGCTTACTGTACTTGGTTTAACGCCAACCGAAACATCTCTGCCTGTCCATATGTGGGTGCTATATGCGTGCATCCCCAAACTGCTGGTGGCAAGGACTGGAGTTGAAGATGAGTCTAACAGTGACACACAAGGGGATATGTTGGAATTTCAGAAAACAAAAGGGGTACCAAGCTGATCCCTAATACACACAGGTATCCGGTTCCTCTGCAAAACTCTTGTTTTCCATAATTTTCAGAAATACTTGCTTGGTCACATATTGTATTTACATGCCATTTCTAAACACAACTTGTGGGCAACTGCACCACACACTGCTACAGTACTGCATCACATCACTCAGGATGCCTACTGTCCGAGAGGAAAAAAAAAATAGAATACACTAAAGGAACCGCACTTGTAAGAACTCAGTGCACGTGGTAATTGCTTGAACTAAGGAGCCAATATCACAAAATAAGCACCATCAATCCCACTGAACTAATGACTGCAGAGTTACTATGCAACCAGCCTTCTCCGTTTCTCTTGTTTGTGCTACCCTCTTTGCATTCTTGGCTCCTCTCCATATTACCATTATAAACAGATTAAGGCATAGCTTGCTCTGAGTTCTCTTCAGATAGTCTTTTACATTACACTTTATGCTGTCTTTACATGTCATGAGCTTGGGCCCTTCAGTGTTATCAATTTATTTCTTCAAAGATGTTAAGTCATTTTGACAGACACAGAACTAACCCTAAACAAAACATTAGCGATATAGATCAAGCCCCCCTCCATGCAAAGGCAATCAATTCTCCCTCTCCCCTGAGTGTGCTAAGGCAAACTGTGTTAGCTTGTACTAGATCTCCTTCCAACTTCCTACTCACTAACTCCAGAAAACATATGCCCTTCTGCAGACCTGTCAATGGATTTGCAGCAGTTGGACCAACAGTTCTGTTCTGGTTCTTCACATTAATTCTTGGTAAGGCAAGAGAGTGACCTGCAACAGTCATCCTGTAAGTGCACATGAGGTGCTGGCAGGCTACAAAACATCCACAAGAATTAGTATGTCACCCGAACGCTGTCACCAGGGCACAAACTACCGCTCTGGGCTCAAGTAGATTCCAAAGTAGATGCAAATTGTTGCCATTGAAGTTTACTGGAAGCTGGTTGTAAAAGCTCTCAAGGGGAGTGGGGAGTTCCCCACCTAAAACACCCCACACATGTCATTGGTGACTTATTCCCATATTCCCACTCGGTGACTTATATATATATATATAAGTTCCCATATTCCCATTGGTGACTTATTCCCACTCGCTAGGCTGGCGAAACAAACAACTTAATCAAAGTTACAAGATGTTTCTTATATAATTATTTCTTCCTCAACAGGGAGGCTGCAGGAGAAATAACGCTGCTGGCAATTAGCTGAAATGCAGTTGCCAAACAACTTTGCACATAATGAGACGACGAACCTATATTATTCTTTGATACAGAACACTACCATACGTCAGTATGACTTATCTGAGGTTAAAACCAAAACTGTTCTTAAGGAAGCAAAACTGAATACAAAGCAGAGACTCTTGCTGCTCCCCCCTTGCGCCTTAAGTACAGGCTGCTACTTCTACGGATTATTTTTATAAAGAGTTTATGTCCAGAGATTATAGTACACGCACAGCTAGCAGACATTTAGCCTTCTCCTCTCCTTAAAGATTATGAACTATAAGGACAGCATCTGAATATTGCCAAAGTCCCCACAATTCTTAAAACACTGACTTACCCACCCTAAAATGATAATCTTTCCCCTTCCTCAAATTCAGAGGAACATGACAAAGGGAGGGTTGACATGAGGGCATTTGCCTGATGTTCACTATTTTAGAATTACAGTTTATATAATCCCACGTCTGAATTCTCATTTAGGGGGATTGATTGCTTTGAGCAACAGCACTTCACTTGCACTCATCCAGAGAAGAAAATCACTGAAGATAAGTAACACAGAGGTTACAATTTTGGAGGTTACTGCAGAAAATATGTTCGACAGACCGCCTCACAAGTACAGACTATGGGTTTAAATATACATTGAGGATTTACATATCGTGAAATTCCTCTCCATTCTTCTAAGAAGGCTCACAGTTTTGCAGGATTTTTTGCAGGAAGTGCTGAGGCACTGCTATTAACCTGCACCTGCTATTAACGAATAAGTAGGCTGAAAAGAAGAAACTGGATTTTTAATGAATAGTTATGATCACTATTAATTACACTGATAACCAAGAGAAGAACAGTATCTTCTCCCAGCCTTTGCAGCTCCTCTCCCAGACGCTCCTCTCTTCTCAGCTTCACTTTCATTGCACAAACCAGAAAGCCACCACTAAATTTCTGTGCAAACCTCCCCTTGCCCCGTCTCCACGCACCATGAGGCCAGCAGGAGACATGTATCCCTCCTGTTGGGAAAGTTCAATGGCTTGCAATGTGGAAGGAAAAAAGCCTCCTTTCAATGAGAGTGAAAGCAAAGCCCGAAACAAAATATTCTCAGGTGCCAAATGACTCCAGCAAACATCTGGGCAGCCTCTCTAGCAGAGAGCTCAGCAACGCTGCATTTCACCTTCCTTTTCTCTTTTTGTCTCTAAACGAGGGAGGCACTTACATGAGTTTTCACGAAAATAAGCAATCACTGGGGATTCATGAACATAGACAGGAAAAAAAGGCGGCTCCTGGGATGAGCGTGGCCCATTTAACTCTTGGCATCCAGAGGGGCTTCAGCGAGAGGAGGAGGAAGAGGAGGGGGGGAGCTGAAGCCACCAGTCTCCATTAAGAGCAAGCCCAGAGCACCCAGGGGTGCCGCGGCGGCCCCGCCACCTCCCAGCGCGGCCTCTGCCCGCGGAGCCGCCGCTCGCCCCCGGCCTCCGCCTCCT
>VZSV01000140.1:1644302-1657517 GCA_013398735.1 Nothocercus julius
CCGCCGTTCTCCCGTGTCGGCAGCACTGTGGCTCCGTGGGCTGCGTCCCGCGCCCCGCCAGCGTCGCGTTCACTCTGGACCCTAATGGTGTCCGAGTGCCCGCTTCCTCAGCGCTGTTTCAGCCTCCTCTTTGAGTGTTCTGCGGCGGGGAGGCTCCTAAGAACTAATCCCCTATCTAGTGAACAGATGAGGCATGTTCTCCGAGGGTAAGGAGATAAGTTGCTGACATCTGTCAGTAGATTTATAAATACAATTATTTTTAGTAGGGAAAGCGGAGCACGAGGTCTCCTCGAGGGACAAGTGCAAGCTGAGGAAACATTTAATATCCGGAGTGCAAAAAGAATTACCGTGGGCAGAAGGGAACATGAAGATTGTTACATATTCCATGGTCATGGGCCAACCCATGCATAAAGGGCCTTTAAACAAAACAGGGAGATAGGAGAGAGAGTTCACTTTTCATAGCAATAATTCATATACTAATAAGCATAACGGCCCCTTAATGAGTGTATCTTTCACTGTGAAACCACAGAGATAAATGGGAGTTTTGTGTAAACACAGCAACATTTAGGCTCATAACATAAAAGGCAAATATAAATGTGATATAAAAAAATGACTACTCAGTATGTATTTTTGTTTTATCAAGCTGGAAGTGGTCAGGCATTTCCTGCACTCAAGACACCTTTGGCAATTGGTACTCAGATAAATGAAGATTTTTTCAGAAAGCGTGATGGAGGGGAGGGTGTAAGGACTACACAGATCCTTCGAAGATGATTTGGTTGAATATGTTCCACATTTGCGATTTCCAGTTTTTAATATCTGTAAGTCTTGCAGTGCTGCTTTAGCCTGATGCAGCCAATCTGAAATGCAGGTGCACTTCAAAATCTCCCTTGTTGTTTTCTCTGCTTGTTTTTCTGCCATTTATGACCTCTTAGAAACCTAGTCAGTCTTTAGTCTGTTTCCTCTAGGATTTAGTTGCTTTGGCCTCACATTTCAGTATGAGCTAATTTTTGCATCCTCCACGGAGTTTGGGAAACTCATCTCAGTAATGCAATGATCCAAGCACATTTTTTTCCAATTAAATTTCCAGACTCTGTTTATTCTTACAAAATGGGATGCTTGGATGCTGTAAAATGGGAGGGGAAAAAAAATGATGACACTGAGTTAACAGAAGAGCCAGAAAGTAACACAGAGCGTTATGGATATTTTATCGCTGGGGAAAATTGACACGCCAGCTATGTCTGGGCTTTTAATAAAGCCCTAAAAATGCAGGGAGGGTAGGAGCATGACCCTACATCCATACAGATCGAGGGATCTTCAAGGAATCCTGGCGCAAGTTCTGCAGCCCTTTGGCTGCCTGTAAAATGCGTTACTTTTTAATATATATTCCAGAACCCTTCCATATGGCTGAGTTGTTGTTGAGGTGCCAATAACACTGTGGTCTGCAGCTATTCCCCCGTGTGGAGGGAAGCTGAGGCCGGGATGCTAGTTTTGCCTCCACTGATTATTCCCTATTTTTGACATTTGCATTCAATCAGCTATATGCCCTGAAATCACACAGTTTAAAGACCTTTCATTGCTGAAAGACACTATTAGTGGCTGAAAAACAAACACACACGCACATGTAGTCAACTCTTTTTCTCTCTTTCTTGTCCCCTTCATCTTTTCGTGCCCTGCAATCACACCTCTTCTCTCCGCCCTCTGTGGAAGGTGATGGATGCGCTGCTTCTGAAGGCGATAAAGTCTGCGTATGGGCTTTAACAGGAGTTTGGGTCCTGCCCAAAAGGTATCGAAGACACGGTTTTGGTCACGCTTGTGCATGTTGGTTTGTACTCGGCCTGTGCCTTTGAACCTAAGCTCTTGTCTGACGTTACTTGCTCTGCTGTCGCAGCCCTTTCTCTCTGTAGATCTGCTCCTTTCGCACCGTGCTGCTTGGTAATGCAGACATAGTCTTTGCCCTTTTGATCTGCTCTGTCATTTTGTTTTAAGGTTTTGTCCTGTGTCCTGCATATTGTAATTCAATGAAAAATAATTGATGACATACCCCCTGACCTCCATTCCTGAACCCCCCTTGGCACCTTGTCAAAACGAGATGGAAAAAATAAGCTCTTTAACCCAAGACCAGCAGTAGTATTTCCATGAAAACACATTCCATGAATATTTCCTATTTATTTGCTAGTAAACAACCATATTGAGGACATTGCTATAGCACCCATGACAGTTTGGGACATTCCTCTGGTTCTTCACTTTTAGAGAGCAGTTGGAGTGCCAGACGGGAGGAGATTTTGCAACATTTCTGCTGACTACATAGGCACTTAGGGTTGGGAAGCCCAAAGTAACAGTGGGTTTGACTTGCTCCCTGCTTTTGGGTACTTAGATGCTGCAGCAGGAACATAAAACTGCAGAGATGGAGTAGTAGACATTTGCAGTATGGCCCTAGGGATGTATGTGATAATGGCCTTTCGTATGTGTTAGCATATTGTACCAGTACAGCTCCATACATAAAACACAGAGAAAAATTTCAAAGAGTCATTAAGCAGAGATGTAATTAATTGGATGCTATGAGTATTTGCATTATGTACTGTAATACAAGGAAGGAAAACAACCGAGATGCTGGCAAGAATTTCAGTTATTTTAGAAAGTTAAATGTGGAGTTTACGAACTCCTAGTGTCTGGGAAAGACATTGCTGTCTTGCTTCTCTATTCAGTGAACAAAATTAAAAAAAAACAAACAAACAAAAAAAAAAAAAACAAAAAAACCAAACGTATTCCCTTTATTTTAGCACACACTTTATAGCACACTATATACCCAAAGCATGAAGAATTTAACACTGTAATTTTCCTAGTTTGCTGCTGACATGAATGAATGAACTGTATTCTTTGGAAAATACCATCTTTACCGCCTAGCCACGCATGAAACACCTATTCTTCCTTCAAGATCTTGGTAAATCCTCAAGGGTGAGAGAGGCTTCATTTTTCTAAGGGATAAAATAGAAAAGCAAAAAACCGCTTGTTGCTTTTTGAGGGCACCCTCCCACTTCAGCCGAGAGTTGATATCCCTGGCACCTGGGCAGGCCTTTGTGTTCTGAAGTATTTTCTGAACAAAAATCAATACAGGGCAGCAGGATTTCCTGGCATTATGGATGGTGTTTTTCTCTTTTATGCTGGGTGCACGACTGTATTAGAATTTAGTAGCTAATATTACATTACCAATGCATCGGGATGCACAAAATGTGGTTGTGATTTAATAGAGTTTCCAAGCAGCAGAGCTGAAGGAAAGAAACTACCAGGCTCAAGTTCACCATGTAGTCTGGAGATTATTACTCACCAGCAAATGAAAGGAAACTCTCCTGCCTTCATCTTCTACTAGGTATGAAATATAATAAGTAATAATGAATAAAGAATATGGAGGACTACTACCTGGCTAATTCTAAATGTATTCATGTATCCCAACCATGTGTGTATCAGGAGCTGTGAGATCTTAGAGACATGCTAGGGGCACATAACTGTCATGCCCAAGTGCAGGCTTGGTACTTGGCCTGCTCTTCACACAATGGAGAGCACTGGATGCCCTGAAGGTGCTGCAGGTGTCAGGCAGGCTGAGTTTCCCTCTGAAAGGGCCCTTTCTGTCCAACAATTAGAGAGGGAATTTGATCTGACAAAGCTTCTTTTTGGTGCTTGTGGTTCAGTGGAACAACTCCCACCTTAGTGGAGAGTCTGCAGGGTTGGAATTCAGAGGATCTTAATTCTACCAACATCATCACTAACCTACTCAGAGCTTAACCAACCGCTGCCCTTCCATTTCCCACCCCAACTTTCATCTGCCTTTTATATTTAGAGAGTAAGCTCTTAGAGATAGGGGTAGCCTTCTATTTTTTAAAGCAGAAATAGAGCTCAGAGAATATTTTTGTGATATGCACAGATTAACATTGCTATTCTCAAGATAAGGCAATTAAATCAGATTCTGAACTCTGCAGATCAATGCATAAATACACAAGGAGACTGAAGATTTGCTTCTACTAATCCTGCTTGATACATGAATGTCTTAATGTCACCTGACAGAGGAGCTTCCCATCATCTAAAATGGCCTCCAACACTGTCATACACATACTGATATACTTGCAAATATGGACGTGCTCCGTAAAAAATAAGATAGTGTGATTACTATAATAACCTGGTGGGTAATGAAATCCTTGCTTTTGCTCAGCATTTGCTAGCTGCCCAAGTAACACGATTCTCAGTAGTTCTTAGCTGGGTATGGATTTTGGCATTCCCAACGTCTTTACCAGTCTCAAACAAGTATTTTGAGAAGATAATCCAACCCTGAAATAGTTTCTGCTTGTAGAAAATGTTCAGAGAAATGACTGGGATAATAATGTGTCCACGACTAATGATGAGTTTTCACTCATTCATCTTACCATTCATCAGAGCTAGCAGAAATAACATTACTCTTGGAGATGTCTAGGAATCTGGCAATCTGAAATTCATGTATTATGGAATTGTTGGTTTATAAGACACCAGAATAGACATAAACATTATTAGAAACATAATTAAGAAATTACTGAGTTTTAAAAAATATATAGGCATTAAAATGTATAACATAAGATATGAAAAGCTGCGTGAAAATTTCTAACATAATAGAATTTCGTAAAATGCGTAGCTTCTGTGGACTACTTATCCTCATGGTGTTGGCATAATGTCTTTACCTGGGATTTGTCAGGACTGAACTCCTTCATGGAGTTGTTTTTCCTGAATAATATGTCCTTCTGATGTACTGTTTTACTGAAACCAAGTGCTGCTGCCCTTTTAGTCAGCATATTATATAGTTCAGATTCTGGTAAAGAGTCAGTCAGAACACTCAAACTTAACAGTCACCTCCAAACAAATACTCCTTCAAAATAGCTTAAAGAAGACTTAAAGGCCTTTCACTTTTCTGTCATGAAAATGACACAAAAAATCATAAGAATTATTTTTTAATCTTAAAGTTGCCTATATTAATATTCATACATCTTTTCTTTTTTTTCTATCTTTTCTACCTTCCATTTCCTTTCCATTTTCTTGCTTATATTTTTCCTATATTTGTCTTTTCATGTTTTTACTTGCCTTCTTACAACCTTTCCTCTTGTGTTTCTTCAGTCTCTTTTCCCATCTCTTTCTTTCTTTGAAGTTTTCCTCCTTGCGTGTCTCCTAACAGGGCATACGTTACAGGGGAATCTGCAATTTGATTGCTAGTTCTGACACTGTGACAACCTTGAGCAGTCAATTTCCCCTCCCATCTCTCTGCTTGCTTGCCTGGAAAAGTTAAGCTGGCTCCTATGTGGTTAGCTTAAAAATACAATGAGAAATACTGATAAAAAGGCTCTTTTTAAGCAGCATTATTCCTTCTTTCTCCATCTCACCTCTTCTCCTCTACCTCAATTACTTCATCAGTACTCTTCATGATTTCCTTCTCCTCAGCTAACCTTAACTCCATTTTTTTTTGCCATTCCTGCCTCCATCTAACAGTAACATTTTCAATGAGAACTTTCCACATACCATGGTTATTACCAATTCTGCCATATTTTGCAGATTATGCACCTCCTGCATTCACTCTTTATCTGTTTTCTTGAAAGAAAGCTGGAGCAGCTCATAAGTTGAAACCAATGGAATGATTCCATTGGTTTCAACTCAGTGGGGTCATTAAAGAACATGAATGATGGTGCAACATCTGATTTTGGTTAGAAAATCATCAGAAGGGTCTTACAAAGATGAGAGGTATGTGATGAACAAAGACATTTCATTTATGAGTCATTCCTGTGGCATCTAAACCTTGTAATTGGAAAATGTTTATATATGAAGATTAACTCCTATGTTCACTCATGAGGCTACTTAAATCATGGTCTCATATCCCTACTACCTTGGGAAAACCACTCAGACAATGCATACTTGGAGGTTATAATGCTAACATCATGCAGAAGTCAAAATCTTAGTCATATCTTGACTGTGCTCATGGGAAAAAATAGGCACTGTCAAAATCAGTTTATTTCTACATCTATGACTATTTGTTACAAATCTATTTTTGATGTCTTTCTATACAGCCTTTGGCATTGAAGGACCTTGATCACATTCAGTGAAAGAGCAGGAAACAGTCAAATCTTGTCAGTGTTAAGTGCCTCAGACTGCAAGAAGTCCTACTCAGTAAGTTAAGTAAACCTGATTTAACTATATGGCTATAGAGAAATAAAATGTAGCCACCAACATTTTGATGTTACTCTCTCTCAGGGACAAAATATTTATATTCTGTAACTGTGGAGATGATGTAGAGAGTGAAAGAGAGAAGAAAAAACATATTGTAGTATTTATGTGCTGTAAAGCCATAAACTATAAATCATATCAGACCGAGCTGTGATCTTGGTAGCTATTACAAGCCAAGCAGTACTGGGTTTAGCTAACCTGACATGGAAGAGCAGTCAGGATAGATAAGGGAATAGTTTGAATGCCTCACCATTTAGATAAACACTGCTTCATGCTCCGGTTACATGTTCATTTTATAGTCATGAAATTCTATTACTTCCAATCACTCCAAAATCCCATGGTCCTTTCTGAAAGAACACGCTGGTACCTCTGAGCAGAGCAAGTATCAGTTCAGATAATCACAGTGACACCTCTTACACATCTTGGAGCCTTAACTGGAACCACTGGTTTTCAATGACTACCCCAGACTCCAACTCTTTCTTTGGAGTTGCTGCAGGCTGTTATATACGTGCTGTTGTCTCCAGTCCACAATTCAACTGGGGGCTTCTGGAAAGGTGCAATTTCAGAAAAGGGCTGGAAGCAAACCAGTGAAGGTTTTACTACTGATCTATTTCGATTTTTATTCTTTAGATGAAAACATTCAAGAGTAGGTGTAAGACTAATAGAAGAAAAAAGAAAAAAGAAAAAACACTAATGTCACAGAATATAGATCTTATTCCTCTTCTAAACTGCTATTGTTAAAAACAGAAGGGTAACCAATGTGAGAAAATTTCCCTTGTTCTGTACTAAACTTTACTTAGCTGTACTGAGAGAATATCTTTACTGAATCCAATAGTTTACTTGAGTATATGCAAGAATATTAATGGAAAATATATTGATATTTTCTCAGAATTAAGAAGTGCCATTCAGTGGAAGGGAAAATCATCAGAAATGGAAAAATATGAAATTACTGAAAATGTTTTTTATATGATTCACATTGTTCCCATTGGACGCCTTGTCCAGCACATTACTGATTCAAGAATTTTGTAAAGTTTGTTTCAGAAGGAGTTCTTGCTGAATGCTGTAAGGGAAATATCTAAAGCAGGTGGACATGCAGGATTTATAAAGGTAATTCCTATTGTCTTATATACTGATAATAATGCTTGGCCAGTTGCCTTTTTTTTTTTTTTCCTCTCTCCCCTCCTTTTAATTAGTTGACCCAGTTAAATCATATGTGTATCTAATATGCATGAGATGCTATAATTAGAACATTTTTAATTATTCAACATTCTTAACTCTTCTCCTGAGTGTGGTAACTTGACCAGACACTTCTGAGTACTGGAACAGCACCTTGATCTAAGCAGCTTGCTGCCAATACTTAAGCTGTTGTTTCTTGGGTAAAATCTGTGTCAGTATTATCATTTTATATAGGTATGAAGGTTATTATTTGTCTTGATATATTTGTATTCTTATGAAAAACTGGTGCTCTCCCTGTTCACAATTTAAATTCACTTATCTAAAAAAAGTAATATACATTCAAGCACAGAAGAAAAGATTATTTTGTATTGAAAAAGAAGAGAGAACTTTAGACTTATAAGCCATACTAGAGGGAGAGTCTTCAACCATGAAGTCCTTTGTTTATTTGCATAGCTACTGTGCAGACAAGGTAAGCACTGGTATCTTTGCTCACATTATTTTAGCAGCATTTTCCTTGAGAGGGTAAGGAAATAATTTACTTGTTTGCTTATTCAGGACTTGATCAAGCCACTGGAGCGAGCGTCAAATTCACAGTAACTCCAGTAATCTCTCGATCAGGGTTTTATGAAAATTACCACTAAAATAGTAAGTACTGAGAAGGTGTGAGAAATTCATGTGTATCTATTCACATATTCTGGACTGAGATAACACACTTATTTTACGTGGGCCATAATACTTAAGTCTTGCCTACCAAAAAGCACATTTTAATATATTGTTCAAAGAAACCTGAGCTAAAATGCCTTTCTATAAAAAGCTGAGCACAAAAATTTTGAAATAGATGCACCATCATATTCAGTTTTAAAAATTAGTGAATATTTAAGAGCATAAGCCAAGTTAATCAGCTTGGGGGACAGTGGTGAGATTTAACACACGTGTTCCATTACATCATCAATTTACTTGATCATTTTTTACCTCCTTTATAAAAGCTGAAGTGCAAAAATTAAGTAAAACATCAGCTGCATTGACTTTCCCTAAGTTATATGACACACATCTGCTTGGAGACAAATACCTGCTCTTTTGTATCTACCTTGCTAGTCACAGATAAATTCTGTAGTCTCAGTGAGGCCACCAGACTACTCACCAGAATACTCGGCTATTTCCATACAAACCCAAGTTGACCAACTTGACATGTTATGAGACTATTTCAGGAATCACAGTAAGCTTCAAACTAGTGCCTATGTATGAGATCAGGGTTAAATTTTGCTCTGCTGCTGCCCCTACACACTAACCCCTACTTATGGGGAGAGATGACAGGAGATAGCCACAAAAGCATGCACAAACTCAACATGAGCACTGCAAAAGGCTGGAGAAGCCTTTTGTTGTGTTTTGTGGGTTTTTTCCCTTCTTACCCTGAGGACGGTTAAAAGCTCCCTTGGGGAGTGCTTCCCTGCTTTGCAGGGTAAATATTGCCATATCTCACCTTTCAGTAGAATAACATCTTTTCCTGAAGATGCTGTACTTTCTGAAAAGATGGAGATAGACATTGTGCCTTTTCCTAAGGCCTGAAATAAAGAAGAGTTGAGTAACAGGATACCTTATCCTTTCCAAAAAATCAGCAGAGGAAACAGGTTTCCATATTCAAGCCCTGATCCAGAGCCCAGTTTTGTAAGCTGGGATCAAACCTGCTGGCACCTGTGGGTGCCATGATAAAGGTGCTACAAGTAAGAGGCCCTGGGAATTGTGGTGTGGATGGAGATGGAGACTCAGGAGGGGCATCAGCCCACAGGTGAGTGGCACCTTGCCCTGGTGGGTGCTTGCAAGAGTAGGCTAGGGGGGTACTACTGTCCATTTCTCCAGGTGATTGAAGGAGTGGCTGTTCTTCTAGAGGATCATGCAGTTCTGCTCTACCCTTGTTCCTGCTCTAGGTGGGTATAGAAGTTAGCCTGCCTGAAGCCCATAGCAAGATCAAAGGCTAAGGTGCATGTTAAAAACTCACACCTAAGATTGTGTGCATAGGTGAAAAAAGTCTAGTTGTTTAACAAGATGAAGATATGACTGCATCTCTGTTTTACCTATGCAAAGAGTCTTCTGGTTCTCCTCCCTATTTTCTGTCAAAAAAAATACTTGCAAAATTCAACTAAAACTTTATTTTTCTATTTTTTTTTTCTTGAAGCATTGCACCTATGATCTTAGTAAGTTGATTTATTTATTCCTCCTCTAACTTTTCTAGTTGCCAAGGTAAATATATGGCATTATACTTAGAATGCTCTGACATTTTTTTTTTCAGGTGCTGTAAAAGCCATTTCTACAAATGCTTTAATGGAAAAGTTGTATCTAAAATATGAACAAAAACCATGGACTGAAACTCTGAAACTTGTCCATTTTTGCATGGTAAGAACTGCAGATTAGGTTGGAGAAGGATATCTGATACAAGAGCAGGTCACTCAGATGTTTCAAAGATTGCTTACTTAAAGTGCCTATTAAAGTGGCTTTTGATTTTTCTTACAACAGTTGATCGGAAAAACAGTTTCTTGTATTATTTTTATCCTGCAAAGGTTTGTGCTGATATAGTCTGATACTTTGGACTATTTCCATTCATTCACATAAACATATCTGCATAGTGCATAAAGACAACTTTGTGGCCACAGAAGCAGAAAAAAGGTCAGTTCTTCAGAACGTGGCCTGATATGTTTAAGATGCTGCTCAGAAACACTTTTATTGCGATTTGTCTTAAGTCACTCCATACTTCCTGTCCTCCTAGTAACTAATTGTGTTTAAGTATTTTCTTTGCCAACAGCAGTTTAGCACAACTGTTGTGAGTTTAGTGTAAAAACCAGTTGCATTTGTTTTCATACTTCTCTTTATTAATGCTTAACTAACTTTTTCCTCTGAAAAAGAGGTCCTAACTTTGGCAGTATTGAAAAAAAAGATTTCAGCAGCAAATGTTCTTTATTAAGTGAAGTGTGAAGAGCTTTTGGACAAGAACTACTAAGAAGAAGCTCAGAGAGTTCCATTTCTATCTAAAGTAAAGATCAACAAGGACTTATGCCCTGACCCTAATCAAGTACATTCCTAGTGTTGACTGGTATCTTGTTTCCTCTAAGAGTCTTCCTAAAATTAGAATCCAAACTCTTTTTTTGTTGGCTCCTGGTAACAGTGAAATTGGCTCTCACTGGGAGCTAATGGTGTCTATCCCAAAAGGAAAGGGAATGGAAAGCTGCTTTCTGCACCAAAGACCTCTGACACAGAGGGGTCACAACAGGGTCTTTCCAAATCCATTAAGTTCAGTGCTGTCCCTTTAGAGATAGTTATCATCATTGCTCACCTCTATATTTTACAAAGAGAAATAAGTACAATTTTTGTTGGACTGGGTACCAGTGTCCCACAGCTGGCATGCAGTGATATTCCTCTCTAGCTGACAACTTAAGGGGTCGTTCCCTGTCTCTTCTCTTTGCAAATGTACTAGGATAAACCACTTGGACGGCCTGTCAGTAACCCTCCAGATGGTCCATTGCTGTCTTGCATGGAGAAGATACAGAGGACACTAAATGGTAACAAGCTGTCAGATAACTCAAAGTTTATTTTTTACTATTTCCTGGAAATGGCCTGTCTCTGTTGTTGATGTTCAGCACAGTGCAGCTAAGTGCAGAGATGGGCATGAGACTTGATTCATCTTTGGGTTAAACCTTTTGGCTGTAGATTTTTTCAAAGCCTGAGGAAGAAGCTGTATCCAGGCACAGTGCTCATTAATCCCAGGGTAATAGTTATCATTAATAACCAGAAGTCATATGAGAGAGAATGATTTTTCTCATTACCTAAATCATATCCTTTAAAGCAGGACAATATTGACTCTGCTTCTCAATCATCGCAGTGTGATTAAATGGTATTTCCCTTTTTACAGCTAAATCTCTGTTTTCTGTGATGAACAGATTGGAAGCTTTATCCAAACAAAAAGGGTAAGTTTATTTATGAATAAATGCAAATGAGCCAGTATGGCCCCAAGTCCAGTGAGAATTACCATCTGGATGGCTTGTCAACACTATTTATTTAGTTTGGCATTGTAATGGAGTGCATCACTTGGCATGAACATAGCTGCCACTTTAGATTAAACCTTCATGGAAAGCGTTGTTGGGTGAAGAGAGGGATCCATGCCTGGGTCCCAAAGTTGCAGACTGAAGTAAATAATTTTCAGCAAATTGATGTGATAATGCAAAGAGCAGAACAAGGATATATTGCCTATTTGGATATTATCAAAAGCTGAGCCAAGAAAGAATTATTTTTGAAGTGTGTCCCTGGAGTCTCTTCCCAAGATCAAGTAGACTTTGGTGATATCCTTTCTTCATGAGACAGAACTTCAAGATATTTGACTTTTCTTGTTTTGTTTTCCCTGCTTTCCCTAGGCTGAACTCTCATGTTAGCCCTAGTGGAACTGCCTGCTACATAACATCAGATATGTTTTATATAGAAGTTCAGCTGGAGAAGGATGGGAAGGTGATGGATGTAAAGCTGGCTCACCTTGGAGAGGCTCCTGTGGTAAAGTTAATTTTCTGTCCCTCCCCTCCCTATGGTCTCCCGCATGGCCTCCAGCTGCCATGACAGAAGGTCTCAGGCCTCCTTTTGGCCTTGTCACATCTGCCAAGCTGTGATGATTTCTTGGCTTCTTTAGGGTATCTAAAATGACACTAGAAACTCATTTTCAATCTGACTCTCTCACCTAAACATAGTAAAGATATCTTTAAAAGACACTTCCAGTGAGAGCATATTATATACATTATGTTGATAAAGTCCAAAATACAAGCATTTTATACAGAATACTACAAAATTCTTGGAAGCTGGAGTGGGGGGAAGCAACAATATTTAAGATATCTACAAGATATCTGGAAGTGTCTTTCAGTGTTACCAGAGATTCTTGATTGTTTTCATCTGTCTTCTTTATGGGTATGTTCCTGTTGCGCGCACGCGCGTTTGTGTGTGTGTTTTTTTTTTTGTTTTTTTTTCCTCTCTCCTCCCCTTTGCAAAAATGTCTCACTAAAGGTAAAATATCACCCAGTGATTTGCACACCAAGTTCTGCAGTTGTTCAGTGTTATAGGTGATCGTTCAGATCACAGTTAAAACAAGTAGTTGGCTGTAGTGGGAGGAAATGTATGCTGTGATCAACAAAGCTGATTAAACACGAATGCCTGGAAATTCCTGGTATGTCTGCAAATGAAAAAGGGACTAAATTTACTCCAAATAAATGCAACAATTTGATGAAAAGCCATCAGTGCTGGAAAATATTATTAAGATGGAAATGCGCATCCAGAGAACTGTAGCGCAGTAGCTGCCAACAAAAGAAAAACTGGCAAAGATGCAATTTTTTTTTTTGAAAGAACATATCAACAAACTATTCTTGCTAATTATATCTTCTTCACAGAGCCTTCCTTCTCCTAATTATTATATTAGCGTTCTGTTATGTGACTTGGGTTTTTTGTTTGTTTGTTTTTAGATTCAGTTATGTGAAGGCAATGCAGAATAATCTCATTGCCAATGAATTACCAATGAACACCACTCCACTATTACCAAATTACCTCCTCTTAGGAAGCATTTCTTCAAGGATGATAGGAAACATGACTTTCTTGTTTTATTTCTCTAGATTTGTGACGATTTGGTGCAGCATCTAAGGTAAAGACTCATATATAATGCATCTTGTTGAATAGAAAGGAATTCCTGACAGTCTTTTTCTGAATGTTTTAGAGAGTCAAGGATAGAATGATTTTTAGTGTAATAATACAACTATTTCCTTAACTTCCTCCAGAGTTAGGATTAGG
>VZSV01000140.1:1657977-1678637 GCA_013398735.1 Nothocercus julius
GGACCTGGGTTGATGATGAAAACTCAGAACTGGCAGATCTACAGTTCCCAAACAAATATTGCCATGCTTCTTGCAGCCAATTAGGATGCCTCTGCTGTCTTTGTGCAAATGTCTTCAGTAGGCCCCTTTCAGGCTTCTGTCACTGCAAGGCAAGGCACTGAAGGCAAGGTGATATCAAGACCTGTTTTTCTTTCAGATGTGTAGCAGGCTTGCTCTAATTTTCTCATGAAGCAGCATGGTACTGTATTTTTTTTTCCTCTTACATTACTATGATTTGTTTGGTCTGAAAAATTACTGTTCCAAATGGGCCTCCTCAAATGCCAGTGAGAAGTGCCCTGAGTACCCTGGCCACTGCTCCAGGTATACCTGTAATGCGTATATGGAAGAAGCCAAGTTGTTATCTAAATGCCTTGCCAGAACAAGTGAAAGGAAAGATTTGCTGCTAAGTACCAGTATCACCTCTATACCTTCTGGTAGAGGTGATAGTAGTAGTATCTGGTAGTGTAGTATTTATTTGGCCCAAGGCAGTTTATCTGTGGTGGAGAGGTGATGTTGGTCTGGGGATGTCAAAGTAACTATGAACTGTTGCTGAATTAGGTCCAAAACATAGTCTGACACTGTGTTTGCACGTGTGTACATGTGCCTGCTTCCTGGTTGGTCTAGTTGGGAAGAGAGTCATAGAAGAAAGTGAGTGTCTTGCATAAGCTGGATAGGGGTTTGTCCCAGAGACGAAAAAGTGCAGACTTGTTTGGTCTGTCTTTTGATCCATGCTGTGCTCATATGCAGAAAGTGCAGGTTTGGCTTTTAAACTCAAGTACAGGTATCTACTGTGGAAGAGAGTTGGGCAAGGGTGGCAAAATCCATTTTGACAGATGGGCAAGTACTTGATGGTTTAGCCCTGCAGAGCTGCAGGCTGTCACATCAGTAACTAAACAGATAGTTACAATTTGCAGGAATTAAGCTTTGTGAGCTGTGTGAAGAATCCTTTACAACCTTATGCAAGCCACATGACGTCTTTTTTCTTTAAAAAAAAAAACAAAAAAAAAAGATGTAGCTGTCAGTTGTATTTGAGAGCTGCCTCTCAGGGTGCTATAGTGTGCAATCATAATACAGAGCTTGATACTCTGATGAAAAGAACAGTGTGTAAGTATATTGTGTTAGGAGAGCGTTACTACATGACTAACTCCATTGGAACATCAAGAGGAGCTCTTTGTAGCTGATGAGCTACATCTCAAGCTGTCAGATTTGTGTATCATGCACACATTGCTTTCAGTAATGCATATTTAACCAGTGTTAGCTATAATTACACTGCTTTTTTGCAAGAGAGCCAAGGATTCACTTTTCCTGGTATCTTCTGAGAAAGTGTATAAGGAGTACTACTGTATGCCAGATCTGATAAAGCAGGCAACTATGTCATTCTGCTTGAAATACTGCTTTTTTTTCTAACAAGTTAGAAATAAAGACTTATTATCCTTCTCATTTCATAGTGTGGTAATAACTGTTTCTTACTTCTAGGATGAGGAACTATGATGCCTTTGGAAAGATTCTAGAAGACCTGTCAAATCTGTATCGGATTCCAGGAAGCAGGTTGCAACTAGTTTTTACTCACCAAATCTTTAAAGCCTGTAATGTAGCTGTTCTTCAGTTAAAAGATGATGTTTGCTTTCTCCCTCTGTCCTAGTGAAATGAAAGCAAAGGGATACCTTGCTTTGCAGTCGCTTGAAAAAGATCTTTATTCAATGTCTCTTCAGGACAGGTAACTTGAAGACTACCTCTTTCTCCCTTCTCTACCCCCATCACTTCATGTCATAGAACAGGATGCAGAAAGCTGGTGAGGTTTCTCCCACTGGAAAGCTTAAGTCTTTCTGGAGTTTGCCAACCCCAGGCATGCCAAACAAGATGATCTACTGAACTGCTGTGCTTTATCCAAGGGGTTCGCTGTGAAACTGGTTGGACACAGGGGTTGACCACCTACTAAGAGCAGCAGTACATAATAAATTTACCAGTAAGTTTTGGCTCTCCTTTTGGCAGGAGTCTAACATACCTTCTGGGCTTCTGCTTTCTGCAGATCTCACTTTCTGATCAAGCCTGAGATCAGCTATTAGCTTTCCCTCTATCCTTACTTCTCCTGTCAAGGTGTAAGATTACAGATAGGTGCAGGACAGACTTCCCTAGGACAGACCTCCCTACAGCCCAGTGCTTTCCATCTCCATTCTGAAGTATCTTTTCTGATCTCTTGCCTATTAGGTACTCTCAGGAAGCATGGCCTCTATGTAACTTGAGATACACTCTTGGCCTCTTTTTTGTATGATGTTCCCTTATGAAGCGTATCAGGTCCATGAACAAAGATACTATGTCCTCGCTAATCACAGATTTCTCAGTAAATGTTATTCATTGATTAAATAGATAATTTTCCCCTGTATTGATAGAAGTTAATGCACTACAGGGTTCTAGTACATGCCCATATAACTGTATAACTATATGTATTCAGCTCAAAATACTTGAGGTTAGAAATTGGTTCTGTTTTGAGTTAGTTTATCCAGGTTATTTCCTCACTCTTTACTTATCTGACACTTAATATTTTCCTCACCCTTTCATTTCTGGTAAATAGCACATCAAGTTTCAACATGAAGCAGTGGAGATACAGGGGTGAAGCTGGAAGCCCAAGTCCTAGGGGTTGCACATATGTTTCATGATGGAGTTTTTGAAAGTTTTCATAACATACAAGGATACATTGCACATTCAAGAAAGAATACTTTTCCTTTGGTTAGGGACACGTATAATCATTTAAATTGAGCTGGCTAGCACTGCATCTCAGGAAGCACTAATCAAGATGTGTTTTTTGAACTAGAACAGAGGCTCTGAGCAGATTTACTGAAGTACTTCATGGAAAAGTAGGACACCTGGTGCCAAGAACTGGAGGTGATTAAATTTTTTCTTCCCCACCCTTCAGATTCATAAACTAATACAGGCACAACACTGTGTTGATCTTTGTTCACACCAAAGTTCTTCTATTATGTATAAAATGTGGTGTAGGGACATGGTGGGTCTCTTGAACACTATACACACATTCAGAAAGGGCCCAGGTGGCTTATCAGCTACAGCAACTCTGACCTCACAGCAGCCTGAAAGCAAAGCTAGCATTATTTTGAGGTTATGTGGGAAACCACATTTGGGAGTAACCATAAAATGACAGTGATAGTAGCTGAGATAATACTGATATGGCCTGAAAGGCATGCATATTTATCTAAGTTTCCTGGCTTACCTCCACTGTCAAAACTGAGCTTTAACAGTTGGTGCAGCATACTCTGTAAAAAGCCTTTCTAATATAGGCTTCCACTATGCTGTTGCACAGCTGAAGGTCCCTATTATGTACCTATTATGAGTTTTCCTTCATATTTCAGACTAGTCACTGAATGCTGGAAGTTCAGCTAATATTTTTAAGGCTGAACAAGAGGTTATTGTGCAAGAGACTGAAACTTAACCTAATCATTTACAAGATATCTGACAAATCTATACACTGAGGTTTTAGCTGTTAGAACATTTTCTTAGTATTTGATTTGAACATATGCTGTGATTAGGGGTGCATACTTTTAAGATTCCACTTCTGTCTACCTTATACTCTTCTTTCTTTTTTTTTTCTTTTATTATTAAGTTTCATAATCATTTCCTGTATTGAGTTGTAAAGTAACTTTTTTTTTTTTTTAATTCCTCAGGAACTCCCATGGACATTGAATTTTACATTTCCCCCTATCAAGTTTTGGAAGCAGAACTAAACCCTGGTAAAGCTAGAAAAGCAGAGATAATTAAATATCACAATAACTTTTTCAGCACTACATGTTTCATTAAGCAAAAGGTCATTAACAAGACTCAGAAATGTGTCAGGTATTTTATACATATTACTTCACGTTGGAAACTTCTTTACTGGGCAGCTAGAATGTTCTTTGCTTGCTGTTGCTTCCAGAGAAGGGAAATGAGTTATATTTAAAATTCTAGTTTAGCAGAATGACTTATGTGATGCCCTTTCTCACAGGGATAAGGTGTGTCATCACACTGCTTGCCCATTTCTTGGCTGCTGATTGAAACTTAAACAAGTGTGGTATCAAACAAAGATAACCATCTAGACAGCATGAAAATGACTGGTAGTTGTTTGATCTGTTTCATAGCAGAATCAAAAAACAGCTATTGCTGCTATTGCTATTTGGCAGCCTTGGCTATTTAGGGATCTCTGCAAATTTTTCCTTATTGCCCAGTTGTTGTGACTGTCCGTTGGGTGATCTTCACAGGACCTCACCGCTGCCTATTTGAGATGCACAGGACTAATCTACACTGACATAGGGAAAATAATGAAGTTTTCTTTCTCCCTCAGATTCCCAGGTTTGTGGAGCAAAAGTAGTTGTAACTGTTGAAGGCACAGATACATTCCACAGACTTCCTATTTCTCCACTGATTGCAGATTTTCAAACTGGAGAAGATGGGTGAGTTTCTGGATACTTCTTCCTACACCAACTTGTAAATCACTGCCACTAACCCACCATAACTTGCACTGATTCTGTGCTAATAGACAGGATACACACTTCACCGCTCAACCCATAAAACTCCCTTTCATTCATGGCATTATCCCCCATAGCTGTACCTTGTATAACCTGTGACTTTTACAGTTTTCTCTGATAGATTTTAAAGTCATTGTGCTCATATTTATGTCCATAAATTGCACAGAATTATGGATTTACTCATAGGTTTGAGGCCAGAAGGAGGCTCTGCAATAATATTACTTAACCTCCTAGCATTCAATCAGTAATTCCTACACAGTTTCACAGTAAATCATGCATCAAAAGATTACACCTAAACTAGGTAAAATAGTGTGCCATCTCTCCATGGACACTATCACTTCATTTTTTCCCTCCCTGTGCTAGATTGGAGGAAAAGTTTTAAGTCATTCTCCAAAGCAAACAGACTGTTTTATAGCGAACATCCTTATATGCTGCTCTACAGTTTCCTGTGGCTCACTTTTGCTTTCTGACAGTTTTCACACTCATCTCATTTCAAAATGTAAGAATTTGCACTTTTAATTCAAAACTTCTCAAAGGAAGAAAAATTATGGAACAGGGGAAATTACTAGGGACCCAATGGTGCACTTACACCAACAGTTCTTTTTGTATCAGTTTCTTTAACAAACTTTTATATAATCTATTTTTTTCCCCAGGAGTCCAGCTTTTTTGCCACTGACCGATGAACTCAGCATGGATTTGTCTGCTCGTTTTTTGTTAAAGTCTCACCAGCCGATTCCTATGTCCTCATCCAGTATTGAGGAGATACAGAGGCTCACAGGCATGCTTTGTTTTTAAGATTACTTCTGTGACTATACATGGCTTGTTTTGCTTTCTTTCCCTGTGTTAGTGTGGTAATACGGGAAATAGTGTGGTACTGCGGTAGAAAAATCTGTTCTGTAAGCCCAAGTGTAACATATTTTAGCAAACAATATTAAGAATGAAAATGCAATAGAAAATACATCTTTAAAAAAAGTGATGATAAGAAAGGATAGACTTATGGACAGAGCTGTTACACATGCTACTCAGCTTCCTATCAGTGAAAAAGGGAGATTAATGCTTCTGTCTGTGTACTTCAAAAACATTGTTTTTGTTTTAATAGTAGCTTTGATTTATAGCCATGCTGTAAGTATTAATTAAAAAAAAAATCAATTTATTTTAGGGATTCAGATTGCTGACTTGAAACTAGCCTCTCTACATGAGCTGATTGTTCAGTCTACTCTTAAAGAAAAATGCAGTGAAGGTTTGTCCACACCTAATTCCTGTTTCTTTGTGGTGAGTATGGTCTGTGCTTGACAGATGTTCTATGTTTGTGTGAGATATGTGTTCAGGTACCTTTTCCCTATTGGCAAAAGCAATGCAAACTTCCCAGGATTTCAACAGTACCTAAATGCTCTTCAAGGAAATAATTTAAAGGGTCTGTTATTTTTTCCTCCGAACCTTCAACTAAATCAACTCCTCATCCTCATTAATGAAACACCTTCTGCATATGGTTACTGAAGTCATATTATTTTGTTTGTGTGCTTGATCCTTTCCTAAAATTTATTCTGTTAAATATTATTCACAACTTCAACATTAATGCCTTAAAAAAAAAAAAAAAAAGGAAACTTATTCGCTGGTCTGAGGAGAGAGACCCCAGATGGTACTGATGTAGGTTTTCAAAGAGCTTTATGGATAGGCTTCTGTCACTGTTTTTATAAAAACAGAACTCTTGATCAAGTAACACTGAGAATACGGATTGCAGGGGAAGGAGAGGCCCTAACTGGAAGAAAAGTATAAAGTGTTAATGACAGTGTTGACCAGTTGGAGTCACTGTTATTTAATTGCAGTGAGTTTCCCTTTTAAAAACTGTTTTATTAGAAATATATTTAATTTGTGTTAGACAGAGGTAAACTTATTTTTTTTAAAAAAAAAATAAAATGGTGGCTAAGAGGCTTTGCTTTTGAACTATGTACAAGTACAAGGGAAGATAAGCCTCAAAGTTTTGTTGTTTTTCCTAAGAAACCCTATTTTGAAGAACATGGCAACAAAAGGAATAGCATTTCTTTCTGTATTATCAGAGCCCATTGCCTGTATAGTTCTAGGATTTTGGAGATAGCAGTGCAGAAGTGACAGAAGGCTTAGCAAAGTTACATTCTATAAAGGCCATAAACTGGGAAGAATTTTTTATTTCCCTGTATACAATACACATGAGAAGTTCTAACTCTTCAGCAGTTCTCTAAAACATTAGTGCTTAGTGACAGATTGTTTTCCTTCTGAGTCTAAAGCTTTTATTTCTAAAAATAAATCATTAAACTGAATTCTTACCTTGAATCAAATGTAGAGAAGTTCTTCTCTTCCCCAGGCATCTAGGGAACCTTCATTTGCTCCCCATCTTTTCTTAATATCAACCCTGTTAATTTGCTGCCCTGCCCTCTTCTTAAGGTGACAGTTCCCACTTTGATCAACACATGTCCTGAAACAGATACTACAAATTTGGAAGTGAAATATAGTGTTATATCATCACTGTCAACACGGAGAGGTGGCAGGTTATTTTTTATTACCATCTGCTCCTTTTGAGACTAGTCCCCAGGAAACAATCTAGTCAAAGGTCCCGCTCCAAAGAAAGCTGTGGTGGTGCAGGAGCACGAGGGCCTAAGAGGAGAGATGTGGGGCAAAACTTACCCCTATTGTACAGGAGTTGAGTAGTGCTACTAAGATATTCTCCTGAGAAAAAAAGATTTTGGTTAATATTTCTGCTATGACTCTTATGAATAGTCAGATGAACAGGTGGGACTAAAACTCCTGGCCACTTGGCTTTAGGGGCATATTCCCCAAACTGAAATGCATGGGGTGGGTGGAAGGCCCCAGTCACCTTCCTTCTAAAGATTTTATTTCTAGTGAAGTGCAGATAGACATGAGGGATTTTCTAGAAATATACCTTTTAAAATTAGTTTTGCTGTCAGATTCTGTGATTGCTTCTTAAAAAAAAAAAAAAAAAATGATATTTTAGTATTTGAAAAAACTCTACTTTTCCAGTCTCTTCCAGATTGCCCAAAGCACTGTTACTTCATAAACAAGGGCTCAGCAGAAAAATCAGATTTAGCAGGAGCCTTGGTCAGTAAAATCCCCTTTACCCATCCAAAGTGTGTGCCTGGCATAATAGAGGTTCTTCGACATCAGATGGCATATAACACTCTTATTAGCAGCTGTGTCTCCGAGAAGCACATAAATGAAGGTAAATTGGTTGGTTGGAAGTAATGACAGGATATTAAAGGAAAAATTAGTTTCAGTCTGGGCTTTAAACAGGCTTTATTCTTCCTTGCCAAAGCCTGTAGAGTGTTTCAAGTGATCAAACCCCCTTAATTCTAGTATTGTGCTCTGTTGAATACTCAGAAACAAAACACCCCCTACCCCAACAACCTCCTAGTCCTGAAACTTCTAGCATAAACGCAGTTGCCAAAGCGATGAACAATGAGATTCCACTTTTTTTAATTACTGTCATGTGATTCAGCCCAAAAGTGTCTGTCTAATGTGTGTGGTGAAATATCACTAAATAGTAATTTTATTTCTAGATGACTCAGAACTACTTTACTTTGAAGTCGCACCACAAAAGAACACCAGCTTTTCTGTTTCATTTCCTCACCCTGTGAAAGACAACTTAGCCTGTGGTAAGTATGGAATATTTGATACTGCCCTTTTTATTGGATTGACAAAGATCTTGGTTTTGTTCAGGTTCCTGCACTGTGTTTTGCTTTTATAAATACATTCTAATGGCTGCTCTTAGTGATGCTCAGCTGTGAAAAACAGAGCAGCACTTATGTATAAATCACTTGCTGAAGCGCTCTGTATTTGGCATAAACCAAAAAATAATGCAAAAACTCAAATTCTAATTCCGTCTTGGCCTCCAGTTAATTAATAAATTGTAGCTTCTAATCTTATTCATTATCAGTATATTAGGAAAATACAAGCCTTGTGCAAGAATATTGCTGCAAGGCCCCTCCTTGATGACTTGTTTTACTTCCTTGAAGTACCAGAATTAAAGGAAGGTATTCAGTGTTTATAAAGGCATCTGTTTTGAAATACTTGTACTGTGTTCTTGCTTAGTGATAATTAATGTCATAACCTCCAGAGAAATCCAATGTAGTCTTCATTTACATCCTCAAGATCCTACTCTAAATTCTAGTGATGACTTTATATCAAGAGCTGTGAAGCGGTAAGTTGTTTTGTTTTATTTCATAACATTTGGAATAAATCTTTAATGTCCATTTAATGCAAATATGTGCCTTCAGTGTCATTAGCTAAGCCAAATATACAACTTCAGTAAAAGGTTAAGATGGTTGGAACGAGTCACTTTACTGTGTCTTAAGTAACTTTTCAAAAAGAGACACTTAAGCATATAAGCAATACTTCTTTCTTGTGCAAAAACAGGCTGACAGGAAAAGGGGCTGACAGGAAATGCTTGTGAATGAAGAGACTCTTACCTTTTCTATAGATGCTTTTATATATATCATAAATATATATACATACATATATAAAGGGAAGTCTATGTGGCATGTCTGTGATACTGTTTCTGGTTTGCTTCTGGAAACTTAAAATACTAAGATCAGTTGCTGTGGCATATCCACATACACTACAGAAAGGATTGAGAGCACTCTTTTTTTTTTTTAGCATAGTAAACACCTGGACTACAGCAAGGCCAATACAGGCTTGACCTTTTTCAACCTTTTCAATAGCCTGCTCAGTTTTAACTTGCAGAATACCAGAAACTAGTCCTAGGAACTACATATCTCTACTGTTGAGAGGGTAGGAGGGAAACCTAGTGCAGTTAATCCTTTAGAAAGGAGAGGGTCTGTACCTGTTTCATACAAAATGCAAAAATTAGTCTTCTATAATTGTGTTTAATATTAAGTTTTCATTAAAATCATCCTTATGACTTGTTTTTGACCCCACCACACACCCTTTGTATCAAAATTTGTTTGTGCTGGCCAACTTGAAAATCCAGTACTTGCATACATTATATTAATCCATAGTTTCCAGTGTAACATGCCTAGTTATATTGTAGTTACAATGTAGTGCCTATAGGATTACATGAACAAAAAGATGCAGGGAGAATGGGGTCGCTGTTTGTCACAAACTACGTAAGTCAGATTCTAGTCACACTTTAAAAAGAGTAGTACTAATTGGAACCATGAGTGATGTCTGTAGTAGTGACTACTGTTTCCTTTCCCCCTCTAGCTGTATGTCAGTCCCAGTTGTCATGAGAGCTATCTTCAGGAATGCTGCCAAGGTGGGAGCGGGTAGCAAAACAGAAGATAAGGAGGTAGACACAGAACAGAGACCTGCATGGCCCTGTGAGCCAATTCCAGACTCTAATGGTCTCAAAGAGAGTCTATCTGCAGGTGGTCAGCAAGAGCTAGTAGTAAGAGATAAGCAAAGTGCTCAAGAAGGCACAGAAGAACGTCTTTCCACAGCTGATCTGGAAATTCTGGGTGATAGCACAGACAAGAGCAGCTCTAGAGTAAACACACAAACTTCATGCAATGCAGTAGAAAGTAATTACTCAGCTCATGGAGAAGCTGTTGTGACAGATGCTAAGTGAAATACAATCTTGACCAGTTGTCAAGAAAGGAATACTCTCAACAGCAGGTTGCTTTTGCAAAAGAAGTTGAAGAGAACTCGACAAGCTCATTGTCTAGTTAAATTTTCTTTGAGGGGTAGTTCCTCTTTGCATATTATTAAATACAGAGAGGTAATATTCTTGAATTTTCATTTTTAGTTTCTACCAGTGCTCTAGGAACTCTTTATTTTTGTCTGCATTATCTTCTACCCTACAGAAAATGTCTGATGTAGGTATGGACTGTAACAGCAGAAAAGTAATCTTTATCAATGTCAGCACTGCATTAAATAAATGGAGAAAAAGAAAGCTCTCTAAACAATTTGGTACCTAACTAATGCAGTCTGATTCAGTTCCACTGTATCTCACAGCATAACAGCCTTTAGCAAGAAAGTTACAGGCTCATTCTGTGAAAAAATAAAATAATTTTTTGAGTTTTGAAGTAAAACATCATTTAGTCTTGCTTCTTTTTATTTGTAAGTCAGCAGTTAAAAATTTCACTTTGCTTCAGCCTAACCCCACCTCGTCTCAGACATCGACGGTTATGACCAACCTAAACTCCCCGCTCCCTGTAAAGCAGTTTAATTACTGCAAAATAGAGATGGACATTTACAAAGAAAAGGCTTCCTGACATTGCAGTCAAAGTTAAGGTGAGCATGAGGAAAGGAAGCCAAATACAGGATCCTGGCACAGAAATATGAAACTGTCAAATACAGCCCCATCTTTGACAGCATATTTTTAAGAGCATGTAAAGGCAGGAAGCTCTGCTTCCTTAACGTGCTGAGTAGGAGGGGAACTCTGGGGGAATAAGAGAGGGGGAGAGCTCAGACTAGCAAAACAAATACAAAAACAACATTCATTAGACTAGAAGAGTCTTTAGAGTGGTTCAACAGGTTCAGAGCAGACTGTGTAACAGTGTAAAACAATGCCATGGCAGTTATTCTGCAATTGCAAAGACTGATGTGCAAACAGAAATGTAGGAAGGAAGAGAAAACCTGTGGAAGTTCCCTGCATAGCAGCTATAAAGGACAGGAGAAGGAATGTGACATAAAATGAAAAGTCCAAACATTTGGCCTTAACAGGGATATTAAATTTTCTAAAATGAAAATGAAAAATGAAAAGTTCCTGCAATTTTAACATTTACAAAGCCATTTAAGGGACAATAGAGAAAACATTACGTTCTCGCACAGAACAGAACTAAGTTCAGTAAATCACAGCAGAGCCTTTAAAATCATCTGGCCTTTCAAGGAAAGGCATTGTTTAAAATGGAAAGCAAAGGGGGTTTTTTTTTGGACAGGAACTGAAGCATGGTACAGGTTTATGGGAATGACCTCTACTGGGAAGTATCAGAATCAAGTTTCCCTGAAATGAAGTCAACCAGGAGCCGACACCTGCTCTACACCCACTCCAATCCAGTTCAGGTAGTTTTAAATACCACAAGACAGAGAAACTAATGTCCCAGTTGCTGGACATGATGTAGCATCTCCAGTGATAAGCCCAGTTGCTCTACCAACCAAACAGTCTGCTCCTTAACCCAAGCAAGGGTTGGCTGTCCAGCATCCATGCAAAACTTTGCCTTGCTACACTCAGATTGCAACGAATCATCCTTACCATTATTTCTACAACAAGTTTTGCCACAGCTGTCAGTATGTTCATCTTTTCCAGCTTTAACTGCATCACATTCTGTCCCAGCAGGAGCTGTATCACTAAGGTCCATGTCTTGAACAAAATCTAAAATGTCTCCAAGATGCAGCTGTTCCTGGGTAGAATTCAGGTTCTTCAGCACATCTTCTTCATGCTTTCCAACCACATCTAAAAGACGATTTATTTTACTCAAAGCAGAATCATGTCCATTAAGCTGACACCACGATAAGAGAGCACTGAAAAGTGGAAAAAGAAAATAAATGAAAAAGTGATTACATGTACCTACACAAACTTCCAAATATTAAAGATGTAGATTTAGATAAGTTTCCAAAAATAATTTAAAAAGGATTTTTAAAAATGACCACTCTGCGACCAGAGTAACTCCCTGTACTTAAGATGTGAGCTGAGAATTTGCAGTTAGTAGCTTTGGCCAGGTTTGTTGGTATTACAACTGAGCTACTAAACAACAATTAACCCCCCATAAAACAAGAAAAATCCCTGTCTCCACTCAGCCTTAAAGATTCAAAGCTTACCTCAGGGTACCTCTGAACTGGCCATATGTGACCATCAGCTCTGCACCTTGTCTGTAGCCCACATTGAAGCCTTCCTGGAGTGCAAGTTCTTTCCCAGCCTCAATGCCATCCCTATAGCCTTCCTGTAATAGAAGAAGTGGTGCAAGCAGCTTTTCACAATGTGCAAAATTAGAGCTACAAGTATATTTGCAGTGATACAAAAGCATAAATGAGCATTCAGTCTCTTAAAAATATCACTTTTTGATTTGAGAGGGGGAAAAAAAAATCCAACCCTCCTCTTCCAGTCCTCTTCCAACTCTTTCTGCTTTACAATTTACAAATCCCTAATATCCACCTTTTTTTTTTTTTTTTTTTTTCCAAAAAGATCACCAGCAAGGTCAGGAAATACAGACAGTACTTTTATAAACATCAGAGAAATCTGCAGGCTTGCTTTCAAAGTTCATGGCCAGCTCCCCTATGAACAATTCCTTGGAGAGTACCTCATACAGATTTCTTGGTATCTACTAATATGTAAGCTGCAAAACCTCTCTGTTAGCAGAAGTATTAAAGGACTTTGTCTCCTAGTCATAATTGATCTATCTCTTTTCACAGAAATAATTATTGAGTCATACTGCTCTATTTGCTGGATATTGTTCAAATAATTCAAGAGTTACATGGCAGAAAGATGATGATGGGAGCAAGTGACATTTAAATACACAGAACACTGAGTGTGAAAACTTATTTCCGTAAGAAATTGCTAATGATTATAATGCAGATTAATTTCCTTATCCTCCAATAATGTTATCATGTAATATAAAGTAATTCTTACTTCATATCAAAATTCCAGGTTGTAAGAGCTATCATTTTATCACAACAGAAAAAGACCTGGTGGCCTTTCTAGAAAAAGGGCTAGGAACAGGAATGTTTACTCAATGTACAGTTTTGACCTTCAAAAACACTTTAGGATTCTGCAGTATCCACTGAGAGGGTACCTAGACTTAATTGTATTGCCTCACATGTACTAGCAGCAAACATACAGCTATGATGCAAACTGCTTGAATCCAGATTTAGCACCGCATTCCATGCATGCACATACTTGTAGAGAGAGCGCCAAGGTCTTTTACTAAACTACTACATGTTCTGACAGGCTACTTGGCTAGAATTTCTGCAACTCTGCTACATTTTCTGGCATTCAGAAGAAACTAAGCCACAATAACTTTTAAGTGGACATTTTTAGCTTTCCCCTCAAGTCAGCCATATCAATCAAGGTATGAATCAGAAAGTAAAAAATGGCTGAGAGACTGAAAAAAATAAAAAAGGTTATAGAAATACCTTCAATCTTTTCTTCATGGTGCTATTCCATTCTTTCTGTGCTATATATATCTCATCTGCATCTTCATCAAATATGTCCTCATTGGATTGGCTGTTGGCAGCTTGTACCCAGGACATTTCAGCAGCAAGGTCTGTAACCTTTGGTTATGTGGCAAAGCAAACACTGAGAAACAATCAAGGGTCCTTCTGACAAAGCACTGCATTAAAAGCACAGCCAGAAAACGTGAGTTCTGAAGTCACTTCAGGGGGTTATTATTCAACCTGTACATATATTTCCACAGGAAAACAGGGTTTACGGTTGCATCTGTCAAGAGAAGACAGTCAGATTTCCAATGGTAAACCACCTGTTTTAATTTACAGCTACTGTTTCAGAAGGTCTTTTTTTCATTTCTTTACTTCTAGTGGCAGTGACCCACCTATGCACATCAAATCCAAGTATTTCTAGCACCTGAACAGCAGGCAGAAATGACTTTACAATTTTGGTAGCAGCTGACAAATAGCCTCATACAGCTTCCACGCGGTACACAGAGTGATCTGCATGCAATCACCTGCAGAGTTCGGACCTTAATAATGGGTATGGCCCTTCAGCTTTGATTTTCAATTTCATTGTTATACCAAATGTTTAACACAATCATGCGCATCTTGAATAGAAATATTCCTTTATACTTTAAATAAAGAATTAGCTAATTCTGCTCTAAGTGGAAGAAGACAGAATCTGATTGTTTCATCTTCTGCACTGAAGACAATCTTAAGAGGCCATTTGCAAATAATTCAATAAGTCACTGGGAATTCTTATAATCCACAAAATACTGTCTTTTTCAATAATTTGTTGAAGTGGGCACTGAAGTTAAATTTCATTTTTAGGCTTGCCATATACATATTTATTTATTTTTTTTACTCTTAATCAAACTTCCAGAACTCCCAGTACTGTTGTATTCAATCTTTGGGAAGGGATCAAGTAACTACATAGCTAGTGCAAGAATCACAGCTTCTGCTTAAGTTCACACAGATCACCGATGCAAATTCCTTCTTCTACTTAATCTTTTCTTCATTCTTAAATACAAAATAATGAAAATACCTCTTTTACTAAAACTTACAAATTGTACTTTCAAGTACTTCAGGCTTAAAATGTTTTATACTTTAGAATATTTGGGCGTGACAGAACAGAAATTTCAACACCAGCCACCAGAAGCTACGCTTATTAAGATCCCTTTATTAACCTCAAGATCACCTGGTCTTGTTAGCTTCAGGGTGAATCCATACGGATCCACTGAGTGGAATCCTGCAGAGGGGCTGAGGCTGTGCAGCAAGGGCCTCTTCACATATCGTGCTCTATCTTGTACGCAATACATGAACATAACAAATAGCAATAATAAATAAGAAGAAACAATAATAATAAATACACATATATGCATACATATACATAAGTGTGTATATACATACATACATATAGGTAGATATATTTTTTTAGGCTCAAATTCCCTTGCAGCAGCATGACGCAGGCAAGCACTTGCTAGGACAACCCCCAGCAGGCTACAGAGCAGAGGGAACCGGACGGCCGCGAAGGAAGAGAAGGAGGAGGAGGAGGAGGAGGAGGAGGCCCGGGACCGGGCCCGCGGCGGCGGGTCACTCCCGGCCAGGCCGCACCCCGCATTTCGCGGGCAGCCGTTTAGCCCCAACGCCGCGAGGAGCCTGCCTTCTCCACCGCCTAAAGGCACGCGCAGCCTCCCTTTCCCTTCTCCTCTCGGCGCCATCCCAGCCCCGCTCCCGGCCCCTTACCACCTCCGCCGCCTAGGGCTTACAGGGCGCAACCATGGCACTTTAGGGCCAGCCGGCTTCACTGCCATTAGAAACAACGGGGCGCGGCGGCCATGTTGGGTGAGGGCAATCCGCGCAGGGGCTGCCGGTAAAGAGCCACCATCTTCACCCGCAGCTCGGCGGCTTCACGGCCCGTTTGAGGCCACGGGGGAGGCTGGCGGCCATCTTGAGTAAGGGCGCGGCCTTCCGGCCTCGGCGAGAGGGCGGTGCGGTATGAGCCGGGCGAGAGCCGTTACTGTAACCGCCCGTCCTGCCTCCCCAGAAAAAAACATACACATAATAATAATGATAATAATAAACAACCTTCCTTTTTGGCTCTTGACTCATCAGAGCCCTTGAGTGTCAGCTGTGGCTCTGTGCCACAAGCACCAGGTTTAGCCATCACACACATACATCCTTTTTAATAGCAAAAGTGCCTGTGGGAGTCAAGTGTTTCATTGCTTGCCCCTCTCAGAGGAAATACTGCATTTCTCTGGAATAAATGCAGCAAAAATTGTGCAGTATTTTCTTGGTGCAGGCTGTATTCGTCATGTAAGCCAGCTAATCCGAAATGTACGATATACATCAGCTGTGGGTTCAAGCTGCAAGTTTCTTCCCACTTCTAAATGCTGTTAAAGGAAATGCCCTGATGCTCATGCCGGTCCACGAGAGGGAGCACGTGTGTGGTGGCAGGAGCAGGAGATTAAAGCAAAACATGAAACCGGGCGCACCACGGGGGCGCCTGCTGCGGGTCCCGCTGCTGGAGTTTCTCCCTGCAGCTACTGCTCAGGCCCACACAGAGCCCTCAGCAGGTGTCCCCTAGGGCCATCCCAACGGCACCCTGCAAACACTCGAGACCCTTCTCGCTTGAGTTAGCGAGGGCATCCGAAGGGCTCCACGGGAAGGCTGGGAACGGTGGTGGCTCGAAGCTCTCCGCGCGTGGGCTCCTCCCGCCGAGGGATGCATCCCACGGGACCACGCGCCGGAGCCCGCATCCGCCCGCGTTGCTGCTGAGCCCCAGACACCGTGTCCCTAAGGCACAACGTGCCTCTGTGGCCTAGGCAGGAGGTGGTAGTTCCTGCTGTGCCGGCTGCGCTGCCGTGCGGAGCAGAAGGCTGCTGAAATTCCCACCGACAGCACGGCTAGGGGCACAGCCAGGGATGAAAGTCGTGCCTGTCCTAAGAGCACGAGCACTGATACAAGAATGATCCCGTGCTGCTTCTCCCACAGCCGCAGCAGACTCATCCACCTCGCGCCGTGTCTGGCCAAGGCAGCGTATCCTGCTGCCCGTGTGTCTACTCGGACACGCACTGCTTATTGCTCTGTCGAGGAAATGGTGTGTCAGGGCATGAAACACCGTGGGCGCCTCTGGATGGCCAGGCATGCGCCTGTCTGTTCCCCAGCAGTTACTCTACATAGCCCTGATTGCTGAGTTCTTAGCCCAGTTCTCCTTCCTGTCTGGTACAGGTTAACTTGGCTAACTGTGCCATTGTTTTTCAACAGAGTGCTAAATAGAGCCAGACTGCACAAACACACACTCGCCCATATGGAAACGGGAGCTCCGTTGCTGTAGTGAACCCCTCATGACCAGTCACAACGTAGTTACTAAACCTGGGAGCTCCCTGGGCTCCCAGTGCAGCCGGACCAGCCCTAACCTGGCTCATCGCCTGACGTCACCTTGTGCTCAACCTCTTGCTCTTCCAGAAAAGTCTCGCAGGTCATGCTTTGGGGTCACTGGTTTCCCCAGTCTCAGGAGCCCTTAAGTTTATCATAGTTTGACCATGGTTTGTCATGGCATTCCCCCCAGATGTCTGCTGAAGATAAATCCTTATGACCATGAGAAACTATGCAAGAGGCTTCATATTCCCACCCCTTTCGGTTCGTGGCCATGGGCGGATAATCTGGTGATTCATGGGGTGTACACAGAGCAGAACGGTTGGGTTATGAAGTACACCTGCTGCAGACAGGTTGATTATGTGCTGAGGGCCTTGACAGGGCTGCTCCTGGCAGGGCTCGAGGGTGAGGCGCGTGCCTCGGGGTGCGTGTGCTTTCCACACCTATGTGTGTTTTAAGTAAAGCAGTGCCTACCTGTGGTGGTGACGCCCACCAAGGGATCAGAGCATGAGGAGAATAGGTCACAGGCTACAAAACGGCTTTAGCAATTTTTTTAGTTGGCGGTTTTCTTCAGAACGCACAAGGATCCCTCAGGATTTCAGGCTTTTTTGAACAGTCGCTAGTTAGGGTAGCCAAGGCTTGTTGTGCGGTGTATGGGAATAGGGACCTGTCTTTCAGGATGACAAAAATCGGGGCAATTTCTATGGCAGTGTACAACTGTCATTCAAGCTAAGGCATATGAAGGGTCCAGGACAGAAGACTATTTCCATTGGCACTGCGCTAGTACATTATTCTCCAGCGACTTCTATATTCTGTTGTAACAGTGTTTATTGTCATGGACCGACAGAGAGAGCTATGTCTCACTGCCTGTTAATTTTGGCAGTTGTATAGTTCTTTTTTAAAAAAAACACAGCTCTTAATCCATCTTATATTGATGAATTTCAGGAACACTGTTAAGTCGCTGTTCGCTTGTTCTCAGTAGTAAACAAGACTAAAGCATGATGAGTGAAGAGTAAGCTATTAGAATGCGAGGAGAGTGAGGGCCACTGAGGTTAATAAAACCACTAAATACATTGTCACCAAACATTGCAGGATGCTTTAGACTGCAAGTCCCTCCCAAAATGCATGTTCTGTCTATGGTCAGATCTGTAATGATCTGTAATCTCTTTCTGGGTATCTGGCTCTACTGACTAGACAGATTCTAGGCTGTTTGTCTGGAATATGTTGAATAGCAGGGCATCAGTAGGACTGCCTGCAACAACAACAAAATGGTGTATTCATGCTCTAATGCAGCCTATGCCTCTGTCCTGAGCTTAGTGTTTCTCTGTTATTTATTTCCCTTACCCACGCCCCCACCACACCCAAGGTGGTGAATGCTGAAGATGATAATATAGTGACCTCCAGTGCTTAAATCCCCCTGTTCCAGACCTGTGGCAGGGAAGGAATGCGCCACAGCAGTGAGCTAACAGGTTAACTGCAAGGTCACAGACTTAATGAGGTCTTAAATATTGCTGCTCACAGCACAAGAGACTACAGTGATGCTAAATTTAAAAAGAGGGTTAAAACAAGCCACTAGGATCAGTGGTTATTGCCAGGGCATGGTAACAAAAATGTATTTCTGTTTTCCTATAGCATCTTTTATTCAGAATATCAATGCAATTTACTAATAAAGCAATGTCACCCTCTTGTGATGAAGATAAAGAATACAAAGGAATCACTTCCCCGGTTTGTGAAATCTCTTTCCTCTTCTGTAATAACAAACAACATTATGCAACATTTCGAGTCAAAATGCCTTACTTAAGGTCAGAAGAAAATAGAAAAATATGGAAGAGACTTAGAACTTTATATTGCTTCAAAGCACCACAGAAATTTTAATGGTCATAGTGTCATTATTTCTTACAAAAGCATTTCCAAGTGAGATGTATTCTGGCTTCTTCCTTCTCCTGCATTAGCAAAGCATAGAGAATGGTTTGTTAAATGTTACAACAGGGCAGTTTTCCTTCTTGCAGAATCATTACCACTTCAGGACCCGGCAAAACCAGAAACTGTTGCTGAGTAGTCCACAGACTGCTGGCAGCTTGGCTTGTGCCGAGTTCTAAGTGGAAATGGTTAAGCAAGGGAATAAAAAAATTCTTTTTTTCCCTACTTTCCCCAGGCTAGCTTTGAGCGTCCCCAGGGAAGCCAGGCTTGCAGTCTGAAGAGCTGTACTCTGAACTCTTGTGTACTAAACAGAGTAGCAGATACAGATTATTAACACGGATGCATCCCCTCCATCTGTCAATTCCCTTGGTTTGCTCCTCAGAGCAGTGAGGTTTTGTTGTCCCCAGACATAATCCACATCTTCATCCTGGAACTTTAATAACAACTCTAACATTGAAAAAAAAAAAAAAAAAAAGATGGTATGGCTGAGATCATAACTAGCTATATGTCTCAGCTCAAGATTAATGGCGGTGGAACAGAATATCAGACGGGACTGCCCTGTGCTCATTAGACTATGCAACAGAGAGGGAAGGAAGGAAGGAATATCCCTGGCCATCTGCAAGGGTGAGAACTTCAGTCTGCTGACAGTGAGTTCTGGTTCAGTGCGAAATTCTGCCGCAAGAACAGAAAAATATTAGTAAGGACAAGGTAAATATAATAGGTTTTACATTAGACATGTTCTAGTTGTGTATTTGTAGCATATATTTACAGAATTTATCAGCAATGAGTCTTACTGTTTCTCACCTCATTAATAAGGGCCTGCTGTAGATTTGTGACTCAGAGATATCCTGCAATTAGGCTTTTTTTGTCTTACGTTTTTATTTTTATTTTTTTTTTGATGCATTGCTGCCTTGCTTGTTCATATAATGATTGATCTTAATGCGCCAATAATTACTGTAAATGTGATTGATTCAAGGAAAATGCTGGATTCCACCTATGATTTTTCCCCAGCAAACTGTATCTCTATTCAAATCACCCCAGCTTCACCTCACGCTTGCCTTGCCTCAACAGGAGGGAAATGATAGCTCTTTTCCTTTGGCTATGAGACGCATTGCCCTCTCTGTTTTATCCCTTGTATAAACTCAGGCAAATGTTGCAAACCTGCAGGAATAGCAGCTGTACAATGCTGATCCAATTGTCGGAAGTGAATGAAACTGCTAGAAGGCATAAAACTTGTGCAATGCAATGATTTCTCTGGCACCTGAAACCACAAGAAAACAATTGTCTCAGTGACAGTGACAGTTTCTGAAAGGCTGAGGTTGTGACGGTGGCGGTGGTTAACGGGTGGCTTTTGAATTGCCTGTGGTTTGTGAACAGCTCCAGCACAGCCCGTGTGCCACATCGGCACCTGACGCTCGCGCGTGGCGCCGCTCGCACAAGGGCTGCCGGGCGAGCGCCACCCTCGGCCGCGGCACCAAGAGCTGGTGCCTCCGGGCCCCCCTGCAGCCGGCCCTGCCCCGGCGCCGCGGGGAGCAGCCCCCGGGAGCCGCCTCCCTCTGCCAGCTGCTCCTGCGGCTCCTGCGCGCAGCTCCCTGCCGAGCGCCCGGCCTGTCCGAGGCCGAGAGCTGCCTGGCACAGCCTCTTGTTGGGCACAGCCAGATTTGTTGGGCAGCTCTGCAGAGAGGGACCTGGGCG